>JBAPLH010001557.1:0-45204 GCA_037897445.1 Ceriops zippeliana
TTTTTGATATTAATTGTTTGAATTCCAAAATTAAAGTGTCCCTCGTATCTTTTTCTGGTAAAGCAGAATGGCTCCCTTATTGGTTCCAAACAGACTTTTTGATATAGTGATCATGAAATCGACATTTGTGGTTAAAACAACCTAGTATATTAATTAAAAACATACAAGTCTAAACACCTTTAAAATCGTAAATGTCTTTACTTCCATCAACCACATGTGTCATTCATCTTGGATTGCATTTTGTACTAATGTTAAGTGGTTTAATGCCTAAATAAATGAGACTCTCTAATGACCTCAAGGGAAATCATGTTCGTCTTTTTTGTTGCAACGACTATTTTTCATACAATGACCGTGAAACTATCTTTGTGTCTTTTCTACGAACAATATTCATTTCAAAACAATCTCCATGAACAATTTATACCATGAATTTGTTCAATTACAAAAAACATTGGAGTCCTTCATCTTGATTAGCATTTCTTTTTGATATTAATTGTTTGAATTCCAAATTAAAGTGTCCCTCGTATCTTTTCTGGTAAGCATGGCTCCCTTATTGGTTCCAAACACACTTTTTGATATAGTGATCATGAAATGGACATTTGTGGTTAAACAACCTAGTATATTAATTAAAACATACAAGTCCTAAACACCTTTAAAAACCCTAAATGTCTATACTTCGATCAACCAAATGTGTCATTCATCTTGGATTGCATTTTGTACTAATGTCAAGTGGTTTAATGCCTAAATAATGAGACCCTCTAATGACCTCAAGGTAATCATGCTCCTCTTTTTATTGCAACGACTATTTTTTTCATGTAATGACCATGAAATTATCTTTTTGTCCTTTCTAGGAACAATATTCTTTTCAAAACAATGTCCATGAACAATTTATACCGATGAATTTGTTCAATTACACAAAATCATTGGAGTCCTTCATCTTGTTTAGCATTTCTTTTTGATATTAATTGTTTGAATTTCAAATTAAAGTGTCCCTCGTATCTTTTCTGGTAAGCATGGCTCCCTTATTGGTTCCAAACACACTTTTTGATATAGTGATCATGAAATGAACTTTTGTGGTTAAACTACCTAGTATATTAATTAAAACATACAAGTCTAAACACCTTTAAAATCATAAATGTCTTTACTTCGATCAACCAAATGTGTCATTCATCTTGGATTGCATTTTGTACTAATGTTAAGTAGTTTAATGCCTAAATAATGAGACTCTCTAATGACCTCAAGGTAATCATGCTCCACTTTTTGTTGCAACGACTATTTTTCATGTAATGACCACGAAATTATCTTTTTGTCCTTTCTAGGAACAATATTCATTTCAAAACAATGCCCATGAACAATTTATACCATGAATTTGTTCGATTACAAAAAACATTGGAGTCCTTCATCTTTATTAGCATTTCTTTTTGATATTAATTGTTTAAATTCCACATTAAAGTGTCCCTCGTATCCTTTCTGGTAAGCATGGCTCCCTTATTGGTTCCAAACAGACTTTTTGATATCGTGATCATGAAATAAACTTTTGTGGTTAAACTACCTAGTATATTAATTAAAACATACAAGTCTAAAACACCTTTAAAATCATAAATGTCTTTAATTACATCAACCAAATGTGTCATTCATCTTGGGGTTGCATTTTGGACAAATGTTAAGTGGTTTAATGCCTAAAGAATGAGACTCTCTAATGACCTCAAGGTAATCATGTTCGTCTTTTTGTTGCAACGACTATTTTTCATACAATGACCATGAAATTATCTTTGTGTCTTTTTCTAGGAACAATATTCATTTCAAAACAATCTCCATGAACAATTTTATACCATGAATTTGTTCAATTACAAAAAAACATTTGGAGTCCTTCATCTTGATTAGCATTTCTTTTTGATATTAATTGTTTGAATTCCAAAATTAAAGTGTCCCTCGTATCTTTTCTGGTAAGCATGGCTCCCCTTATTGGTTCCAAACACACTTTTTGATATAGTGATCATGAAATGAACATTTGTGGTTAAACAACCTAGTAGTATATTAATTAAAAAAACATACAAGTCTAAACACCTTTAAAATCGTAAATGTCTTTACTTCCATCAAACCACATGTGTCATTCATCTTGGATTGCATTTTTGTACTAATGTTCAAGTTTTTTTAATGCCTAAATAATGAGACTCTCTAATGACCTCAAGGTAATCATGTTCGTCTTTTTTTTGTTGCAACGACTATTTTTCATACAATGACCATGAAATTATCTTTGTGTCTTTTTTCTAGGAACAATATTCATTTTCAAAACAATCTCCATGAACAATTTATACCATGAATTTGTTCAATTACAAAAAACATTGGAGTCCTTCATCTTGATTAGCATTTCTTTTTGATATTAATTGTTTTGAATTCCAAATTAAAGTGTCCCTCGTATCTTTTCTGGTAAGCATGGCTCCCTTATTGGTTCCAAACAGACTTTTTGATATAGTGATCATGAAATGGACATTTGTGGTTAAACAACCTAGTATATTAATTAAAACATACAAGTCTAAACACCTTTAAAATCCCTAAATGTCTTTACTTCCCATCAACCAAATGTGTCATTCATCTTGGATTGCATTTTGTACTAATGTTAAGTGGTTTAATGCCTAAATAATGAGACTCTCTAATGACCTCAAGGTAATCATGTTCCGTCTTTTTGTTGCAACGACTATTTTTCATACAATGACCATGAAATTATATCTTTGTGTCTTTTCTAGGAACAATATTCATTTCAAAACAATCTCCATGAACAATTTATACCATGAATTTGTTCAATTACAAAAAACATTGGAGTCCTTCATCTTGATTAGCATTTCTTTTTGATATTAATTGTTTGAATTCCAAATTAAAGTGTCCCTCGTTTCTTTTCTGGTAAGCATGGCTCCCTTATTGGTTCCAAACACACTTTTTTGATATAGTGATCATGAAATAAACTTTTGTGGTTAAACTACCTAGTATATTAATTAAAACATACAAGTCTAAACACCTTTTAAAATCATAAATGTCTTTACTTACATCAACCAAATGTGTCATTCATCTTGGATTGCATTTTGTACAAATGTTAAGTGGTTTAATGCCTAAATAATGAGACTCTCTAATGACCTCAAGGTAATCATGTTTGTCTTTTTTTGTTGCAACGACTATTTTTCATACAATGACCTTGAAATTATCTTTGTGTCTTTTCTAGGAACAATATTCATTTCAAAACAATCTCCATGAACAATTTATACCATGAATTTGTTCAATTACAAAAAACATTGGAGTCCTTCATCTTGATTAGCATTTCTTTTTGATATTAATTGTTTGAATTCCAAATTAAAGTGTCCCTCGTATCTTTTTCTGGTAAGCATGGCTCCATTATAGGTTCCAAACACACTTTTTTCATATAGTGATCATGAAATGAACATTTGTGGTTAAAATACCTAGTATATTAATTAAAACATACAAGTCTAAACACCTTTAAAATCGTAAATGTCTTTACTTCCATCAACCACATGTGTCATTCATCTTGGATTGCATTTTGTACTAATGTTAAGTGGTTTAATGCCTAAATAATGAGACTCTCTAATGACCTCAAGGAAATCATGTTCGTCTTTTTGTTGCAACGACTATTTTTCATACAATGACCGTGAAACTATCTTTGTGTCTTTTCTACGAACAATATTCATTTCAAAACAATCTCCATGAACAATTTATACCATGAATTTGTTCATTTACAAAAAACATTGTAGTCCTTATCTTGATTAGCATTTCTTTTTGATATATTAATTGTTTGAATTCCAAATTAAAGTGTCCCTCGTATCTTTTCTGGTAAGCATGGCTCCATTATTGGTTCCAAACACACTTTTTTCATATAGTGATCATGAAATGAACATTTGTGGTTAAACAACCTAGTATATTAATTAAAACATACAAGTCTAAACACCTTTAAAATCGTAAATGTCTTTACTTCCATCAACCACATGTGTCATTCATCTTGGATTGCATTTTGTACTAATGTTCAGTGGTTTAATGCCTAAATAATGAGACTCTCTAATGACCTCAAGGTAATCATGTTCGTCTTTTTGTTACAAACGATTATATTTTTCATACAATGACCATGAAATTATCTTTGTGTCCTTTCTAGGAACAATATTCATTTCAAAACAATCTCCATGAACAATTTTTATACCATGAATTTGTTCAATTACAAAAAACATTGGAGTCCTTCATCTTGATTAGCATTTCTTTTTGATATTAATTGTTTGAATTCCAAATTAAAGTGTCCCTCGTATCTTTTCTGGTAAGCATGGCTCCCTTATTGGTTCCAAACAGACTTTTTGATATAGTGATCATGAAATCGACATTTGTGGTTAAACAACCTAGTATATTAATTAAAACATACAAGTCTAAACACCTTTAAAATCGTAAATGTCTTTACTTCCATCAACCACATGTGTCATTCATCTTGGATTGCATTTTGTACTAATGTTAAGTGGTTTAATGCCTAAATAATGAGACTCTCTAATGACCTCAAGGAAATCATGTTCGTCTTTTTGTTGCAACGACTATTTTTCATACAATGACCGTGAAACTATCTTTGTGTCTTTTCTACGAACAATATTCATTTCAAAACAATCTCCATGAACAATTTATACCATGAATTTGATGAATTACAAAAAACATTGGACTCCTTCATCTTGATTAGCATTTCGTTTTTTCGATATTAATTGTTTGAATTCCAAATTAAAGTGTCCCTCGTTTTTCTTTTCTGGTAAGCATGGCTCCCTTATTGGTTCCAAACAAACTTTTTTTTTGATATCGTGATCATGAAATAAACTTTTGTGGTTAAACTACCTAGTATATTAATTAAAACATACAAGTCTAAACACCTTTAAAATCATAAATGTCTTTAATTACATCAACCATATGTGTCATTCATCTTGGATTGCATTTTGTACAAATGTTAAGTGGTTTAATGCCTAAAGAATGAGACTCTCTAATGACCTCAAGGTAATCATGTTTGTCTTTTTTTTTGTGCAACGACTATTTTTCATACAATGACCTTGAAATTATCTTTGTGTCTTTTCTAGGAACAATATTCATTTCAAAACAATCTCCATGAACAATTTATACCATGAATTTGTTCAATTACAAAAAAACATTGGAGTCCTTCATCTTGATTAGCATTTCTTTTTGATATTAATTGTTTGAATTCCAAATTAAAGTGTCCCTCGTATCTTTTCTGGTAGGCATGGCTCCATTATAGGTTCCAAACACACTTTTTCATATAGTGATCATGAAATGAACATTTGTGGTTAAACAACCTAGTATATTAATTAAAACATACAAGTCTAAACACCTTTAAAATCGTAAATGTCTTTACTTCCATCAACCACATGTGTCATTCATCTTGGATTGCATTTTGTACTAATGTTAAGTGGTTTAATGCCTAAATAATGAGACTCTCTAATGACCTCAAGGAAATCATGTTCGTCTTTTTGTTGCAACGACTATTTTTCATACAATGACCGTGAAACTATCTTTGTGTCTTTTCTACGAACAATATTCATTTCAAAACAATCTCCATGAACAATTTATACCATGAATTTGTTCAATTACAAAAAACATTGTAGTCCTTATCTTGATTAGCATTTCTTTTTGATATTAATTGTTTGAATTCCAAATTAAAGTGTCCCTCGTATCTTTTCTGGTAAGCATGGCTCCATTATTGGTTCCAAACACACTTTTTCATATAGTGATCATGAAATGAACATTTGTGGTTAAACAACCTAGTATATTAATTAAAACATACAAGTCTAAACACCTTTAAAATCGTAAATGTCTTTACTTCCATCAACCACATGTGTCATTCATCTTGGATTTTGCATTTTGTACTAATGTTCAGTGGTTTAATGCCTAAATAATGAGACTCTCTAATGACCTCAAGGTAATCATGTTCGTCTTTTTGTTACAACGACTATTTTTCATACAATGACCATGAAATTATCTTTGTGTCCTTTCTAGGAACAATATTCATTTCAAAACAATCTCCATGAACAATTTATACCATGAATTTGTTCAATTACAAAAAACATTGGAGTCCTTCATCTTGATTAGCATTTCTTTTTGATATTAATTGTTTGAATTCCAAATTAAAGTGTCCCTCGTATCTTTTCTGGTAAGCATGGCTCCCTTATTGGTTCCAAACAGACTTTTTGATATAGTGATCATGAAATCGACATTTGTGGTTAAACAACCTAGTATATTAATTAAAACATACAAGTCTAAACACCTTTAAAATCGTAAATGTCTTTACTTCCATCAACCACATGTGTCATTCATCTTGGATTGCATTTTGTACTAATGTTAAGTGGTTTAATGCCTAAATAATGAGACTCTCTAATGACCTCAAGGAAATCATGTTCGTCTTTTTGTTGCAACGACTATTTTTCATACAATGACCGTGAAACTATCTTTGTGTCTTTTCTACGAACAATATTCATTTCAAAACAATCTCCATGAACAATTTATACCATGAATTTGTTCAATTACAAAAAACATTGGAGTCCTTCATCTTGATTAGCATTTCTTTTTGATATTAATTGTTTGAATTCCAAATTAAAGTGTCCCTCGTATCTTTTCTGGTAAGCATGGCTCCCTTTATTGGTTCCAAACACACACTTTTTGATATAGTGATCATGAAATGGACATTTGTGGTTAAACAACCTAGTATATTAATTAAAACATACAAGTCTAAACACCTTTTAAAACCCTAAATGTCTATACTTCGATCAACCAAATGTGTCATTCATCTTGGATTGCATTTTGTACTAATGTCAAGTGGTTTAATGCCTAAATAATGAGACCCTCTAATGACCTCAAGGTAATCATGCTCCTCTTTTTATTGCAACGACTATTTTTCATGTAATGACCATGAAATTATCTTTTTGTCCTTTCTAGGAACAATATTCTTTTCAACACAATGTCCATGAACAATTTATACGATGAATTTGTTCAATTACAAAATCATTGGAGTCCTTCATCTTGTTTAGCATTTCTTTTTGATATTAATTGTTTGAATTTCAAATTAAAGTGTCCCTCGTATCTTTTCTGGTAAGCATGGCTCCCTTATTGGTTCCAAACACACTTTTTGATATAGTGATCATGAAATGAACTTTTGTGGTTAAACTACCTAGTATATTAATTAAAACATACAAGTCTAAACACCTTTAAAATCATAAATGTCTTTACTTCGATCAACCAAATGTGTCATTCATCTTGGATTGCATTTTGTACTAATGTTAAGTAGTTTAATGCCTAAATAATGAGACTCTCTAATGACCTCAAGGTAATCATGCTCCACTTTTTGTTGCAACGACTATTTTTCATGTAATGACCACGAAATTATCTTTTTGTCCTTTCTAGGAACAATATTCATTTCAAAACAATGCCCATGAACAATTTATACCATGAATTTGTTCGATTACAAAAAACATTGGAGTCCTTCATCTTTATTAGCATTTCTTTTTGATATTAATTGTTTAAATTCCACATTAAAGTGTCCCTCGTATCCTTTCTGGTAAGCATGGCTCCCTTATTGGTTCCAAACAGACTTTTTGATATCGTGATCATGAAATAAACTTTTGTGGTTAAACTACCTAGTATATTAATTAAAACATACAAGTCTAAACACCTTTAAAATCATAAATGTCTTTAATTACATCAACCAAATGTGTCATTCATCTTGGGTTGCATTTTGGACAAATGTTAAGTGGTTTAATGCCTAAAGAATGAGACTCTCTAATGACCTCAAGGAAATCATGTTCGTCTTTTTGTTGCAACGACTATTTTTCATACAATGACCGTGAAACTATCTTTGTGTCTTTTCTACGAACAATATTCATTTCAAAACAATCTCCATGAACAATTTATACCATGAATTTGTTCAATTACAAAAAACATTGTAGTCCTTATCTTGATTAGCATTTCTTTTTGATATTAATTGTTTGAATTCCAAATTAAAGTGTCCCTCGTATCTTTTCTGGTAAGCATGGCTCCATTATTGGTTCCAAACACACTTTTTCATATAGTGATCATGAAATGAACATTTGTGGTTAAACAACCTAGTATATTAATTAAAACATACAAGTCTAAACACCTTTAAAATCGTAAATGTCTTTACTTCCATCAACCACATGTGTCATTCATCTTGGATTGCATTTTGTACTAATGTTCAGTGGTTTAATGCCTAAATAATGAGACTCTCTAATGACCTCAAGGTAATCATGTTCGTCTTTTTGTTACAACGACTATTTTTCATACAATGACCATGAAATTATCTTTGTGTCCTTTCTAGGAACAATATTCATTTCAAAACAATCTCCATGAACAATTTATACCATGAATTTGTTCAATTACAAAAAACATTGGAGTCCTTCATCTTGATTAGCATTTCTTTTTGATATTAATTGTTTGAATTCCAAATTAAAGTGTCCCTCGTATCTTTTCTGGTAAGCATGGCTCCCTTATTGGTTCCAAACAGACTTTTTGATATAGTGATCATGAAATCGACATTTGTGGTTAAACAACCTAGTATATTAATTAAAACATACAAGTCTAAACACCTTTAAAATCGTAAATGTCTTTACTTCCATCAACCACATGTGTCATTCATCTTGGATTGCATTTTGTACTAATGTTAAGTGGTTTAATGCCTAAATAATGAGACTCTCTAATGACCTCAAGGAAATCATGTTCGTCTTTTTGTTGCAACGACTATTTTTCATACAATGACCGTGAAACTATCTTTGTGTCTTTTCTACGAACAATATTCATTTCAAAACAATCTCCATGAACAATTTATACCATGAATTTGATGAATTACAAAAAACATTGGACTCCTTCATCTTGATTAGCATTTCGTTTCGATATTAATTGTTTGAATTCCAAATTAAAGTGTCCCTCGTTTCTTTTCTGGTAAGCATGGCTCCCTTATTGGTTCCAAACAAACTTTTTGATATCGTGATCATGAAATAAACTTTTGTGGTTAAACTACCTAGTATATTAATTAAAACATACAAGTCTAAACACCTTTAAAATCATAAATGTCTTTAATTACATCAACCATATGTGTCATTCATCTTGGATTGCATTTTGTACAAATGTTAAGTGGTTTAATGCCTAAAGAATGAGACTCTCTAATGACCTCAAGGTAATCATGTTTGTCTTTTTGGTGCAGCGACTATTTTTCATACAATGACCTTGAAATTATCTTTGTGTCTTTTCTAGGAACAATATTCATTTCAAAACAATCTCCATGAACAATTTATACCATGAATTTGTTCAATTACAAAAAACATTGGAGTCCTTCATCTTGATTAGCATTTCTTTTTGATATTAATTGTTTGAATTCCAAATTAAAGTGTCCCTCGTATCTTTTCTGGTAGGCATGGCTCCATTATAGGTTCCAAACACACTTTTTCATATAGTGATCATGAAATGAACATTTGTGGTTAAACAACCTAGTATATTAATTAAAACATACAAGTCTAAACACCTTTAAAATCGTAAATGTCTTTACTTCCATCAACCACATGTGTCATTCATCTTGGATTGCATTTTGTACTAATGTTAAGTGGTTTAATGCCTAAATAATGAGACTCTCTAATGACCTCAAGGAAATCATGTTCGTCTTTTTGTTGCAACGACTATTTTTCATACAATGACCGTGAAAACTATCTTTGTGTCTTTTCTACGAACAATATTCATTTCAAAACAATCTCCATGAACAATTTTATACCATGAATTTGTTCAATTACAAAAAACATTGTAGTCCTATATCTTGATTAGCATTTCTTTTTGATATTAATTGTTTGAATTCCAAATTAAAGTGTCCCTCGTATCTTTTTCTGGTAAGCATGGCTCCATTATTGGTTCCAAACACACTTTTTCATATAGTGATCATGAAATGAACATTTGTGGTTAAACAACCTAGTATATTAATTAAAACATACAAGTCTAAACACCTTTAAAATCGTAAATGTCTTTACTTCCATCAACCACATGTGTCATTCATCTTGGATTGCATTTTGTACTAATGTTCAGTGGTTTAATGCCTAAATAATGAGACTCTCTAATGACCTCAAGGTAATCATGTTCGTCTTTTTGTTACAACGACTATTTTTCATACAATGACCATGAAATTATCTTTGTGTCCTTTCTAGGAACAATATTCATTTCAAAACAATCTCCATGAACAATTTATACCATGAATTTGTTCAATTACAAAAAACATTGGAGTCCTTCATCTTGATTAGCATTTCTTTTTGATATTAATTGTTTGAATTCCAAATTAAAGTGTCCCTCGTATCTTTTCTGGTAAGCATGGCTCCCTTATTGGTTCCAAACAGACTTTTTGATATAGTGATCATGAAATCGACATTTGTGGTTAAACAACCTAGTATATTAATTAAAACATACAAGTCTAAACACCTTTAAAATCGTAAATGTCTTTACTTCCATCAACCACATGTGTCATTCATCTTGGATTGCATTTTGTACTAATGTTAAGTGGTTTAATGCCTAAATAATGAGACTCTCTAATGACCTCAAGGAAATCATGTTCGTCTTTTTGTTGTTGCAACGACTATTTTTCATACAATGACCGTGAAACTATCTTTGTGTCTTTTCTACGAACAATATTCATTTCAAAACAATCTCCATGAACAATTTATACCATGAATTTGTTCAATTACAAAAAACATTGGAGTCCTTCATCTTGATTAGCATTTCTTTTTGATATTAATTGTTTGAATTCCAAATTAAAGTGTCCCTCGTATCTTTTCTGGTAAGCATGGCTCCCTTATTGGTTCCAAAAACACACTTTTTGATATAGTGATCATGAAATGGACATTTGTGGTTAAACAACCTAGTATATTAATTAAAACATACAAGTCTAAACACCTTTAAAACCCTAAATGTCTATACTTCGATCAACCAAATGTGTCATTCATCTTGGATTGCATTTTGTACTAATGTCAAGTGGTTTAATGCCTAAATAATGAGACCCTCTAATGACCTCAAGGTAATCATGCTCCTCTTTTTATTGCAACGACTATTTTTCATGTAATGACCATGAAATTATCTTTTTGTCCTTTCTAGGAACAATATTCTTTTCAACACAATGTCCATGAACAATTTATACGATGAATTTGTTCAATTACAAAATCATTGGAGTCCTTCATCTTGTTTAGCATTTCTTTTTGATATTAATTGTTTGAATTTCAAATTAAAGTGTCCCTCGTATCTTTTCTGGTAAGCATGGCTCCCTTATTGGTTCCAAACACACTTTTTGATATAGTGATCATGAAATGAACTTTTGTGGTTAAACTACCTAGTATATTAATTAAAACATACAAGTCTAAACACCTTTAAAATCATAAATGTCTTTACTTCGATCAACCAAATGTGTCATTCATCTTGGATTGCATTTTGTACTAATGTTAAGTAGTTTAATGCCTAAATAATGAGACTCTCTAATGACCTCAAGGTAATCATGCTCCACTTTTTGTTGCAACGACTATTTTTCATGCAATGACCACGAAATTATCTTTTTGTCCTTTCTAGGAACAATATTCATTTCAAAACAATGCCCATGAACAATTTATACCATGAATTTGTTCGATTACAAAAAACATTGGAGTCCTTCATCTTTATTAGCATTTCTTTTTGATATTAATTGTTTAAATTCCACATTAAAGTGTCCCTCGTATCCTTTCTGGTAAGCATGGCTCCCTTATTGGTTCCAAACAGACTTTTTGATATCGTGATCATGAAATAAACTTTTGTGGTTAAACTACCTAGTATATTAATTAAAACATACAAGTCTAAACACCTTTAAAATCATAAATGTCTTTAATTACATCAACCAAATGTGTCATTCATCTTGGGTTGCATTTTGGACAAATGTTAAGTGGTTTAATGCCTAAAGAATGAGACTCTCTAATGACCTCAAGGTAATCATGTTCGTCTTTTTGGTGCAACGACTATTTTTCATACAATGACCATGAAATTATCTTTGTGTCTTTTCTAGGAACAATATTCATTTCAAAACAATCTCCATGAAAAATTTATACCATGAATTTGTTCAATTACAAAAAATATTGGAGTCCTTCATCTTGATTAGCATTTCTTTTTGATATTAATTGTTTGAATTCCAAATTAAAGTGTCCCTCGTATCTTTTCTGGTAACCATGGCTCCCTTATTGTACAACCCTAAATATCTTTTTGAAAAGAATACAAGATGAGTATTGTTGCAACGACTATTTTTCATGTAATGACCATGAAATTGTCTTTCTGTCCTTTCTAGGAACAATATTCTTTTCAAAAACAATGTCCACGAACAATTTATACCATGAATTTGATGAATTACAAAAAAAACATTGGACTCCTTCATCTTGATTAGCATTTCGTTTCGATATTAATTGTTTTGAATTCCAAATTAAAGTGTCCCTCGTTTCTTTTCTGGTAAGCATGGCTCCCTTATTGGTTCCAAACAAACTTTTTGATATCGTGATCATGAAATAAACTTTTGTGGTTAAACTACCTAGTATATTAATTAAAACATACAAGTCTAAACACCTTTAAAATCATAAATGTCTTTAATTACATCAACCATATGTGTCATTCATCTTGGATTGCATTTTGTACAAATGTTAAGTGGTTTAATGCCTAAAGAATGAGACTCTCTAATGACCTCAAGGTAATCATGTTTGTCTTTTTTTGGTGCAGCGACTATTTTTCATACAAATGACCATGAAATTATCTTTGTGTCTTTTCTAGGAACAATATTCATTTCAAAACAATCTCCATGAACAATTTATACCATGAATTTGTTCAATTTACAAAAAACATTGGAGTCCTTCATCTTGATTAGCATTTCTTTTTGATATTAATTGTTTGAATTCCAAATTAAAGTGTCCCTCGTATCTTTTCTGGTAGGCATGGCTCCATTATAGGTTCCAAACACACTTTTTCATATAGTGATCATGAAATGAACATTTGTGGTTAAACAACCTAGTATATTAATTAAAACATACAAGTCTAAACACCTTTAAAATCGTAAATGTCTTTTTACTTCCATCAACCACATGTGTCATTCATCTTGGATTGCATTTTGTACTAATGTTAAGTGGTTTAATGCCTAAATAATGAGACTCTCTAATGACCTCAAGGAAATCATGTTCGTCTTTTTTTGTTGCAACGACTATTTTTCATACAATGACCGTGAAACTATCTTTGTGTCTTTTCTACGAACAATATTCATTTCAAAACAATCTCCATGAACAATTTATACCATGAATTTGTTCAATTACAAAAAACATTGTAGTCCTTATCTTGATTAGCATTTCTTTTTGATATTAATTGTTTGAATTCCAAATTAAAGTGTCCCTCGTATCTTTTCTGGTAAGCATGGCTCCATTATTGGTTCCAAACACACTTTTTCATATAGTGATCATGAAATGAACATTTGTGGTTAAACAACCTAGTATATTAATTAAAACATACAAGTCTAAACACCTTTAAAATCGTAAATGTCTTTACTTCCATCAACCACATGTGTCATTCATCTTGGATTGCATTTTGTACTAATGTTCAGTGGTTTAATGCCTAAATAATGAGACTCTCTAATGACCTCAAGGTAATCATGTTCGTCTTTTTGTTACAACGACTATTTTTCATACAATGACCATGAAATTATCTTTGTGTCCTTTCTAGGAACAATATTCATTTCAAAACAATCTCCATGAACAATTTATACCATGAATTTGTTCAATTACAAAAAACATTGGAGTCCTTCATCTTGATTAGCATTTCTTTTTGATATTAATTGTTTGAATTCCAAATTAAAGTGTCCCTCGTATCTTTTCTGGTAAGCATGGCTCCCTTATTGGTTCCAAACAGACTTTTTGATATAGTGATCATGAAATCGACATTTGTGGTTAAACAACCTAGTATATTAATTAAAACATACAAGTCTAAACACCTTTAAAATCGTAAATGTCTTTACTTCCATCAACCACATGTGTCATTCATCTTGGATTGCATTTTGTACTAATGTTAAGTGGTTTAATGCCTAAATAATGAGACTCTCTAATGACCTCAAGGAAATCATGTTCGTCTTTTTGTTGCAACGACTATTTTTCATACAATGACCGTGAAACTATCTTTGTGTCTTTTCTACGAACAATATTCATTTCAAAACAATCTCCATGAACAATTTATACCATGAATTTGTTCAATTACAAAAAACATTGGAGTCCTTCATCTTGATTAGCATTTCTTTTTGATATTAATTGTTTGAATTCCAAATTAAAGTGTCCCTCGTATCTTTTCTGGTAAGCATGGCTCCCTTATTGGTTCCAAACACACTTTTTGATATAGTGATCATGAAATGGACATTTGTGGTTAAACAACCTAGTATATTAATTAAAACATACAAGTCTAAACACCTTTAAAACCCTAAATGTCTATACTTCGATCAACCAAATGTGTCATTCATCTTGGATTGCATTTTGTACTAATGTCAAGTGGTTTAATGCCTAAATAATGAGACCCTCTAATGACCTCAAGGTAATCATGCTCCTCTTTTTATTGCAACGACTATTTTTCATGTAATGACCATGAAATTATCTTTTTGTCCTTTCTAGGAACAATATTCTTTTCAACACAATGTCCATGAACAATTTATACGATGAATTTGTTCAATTACAAAATCATTGGAGTCCTTCATCTTGTTTAGCATTTCTTTTTGATATTAATTGTTTGAATTTCAAATTAAAGTGTCCCTCGTATCTTTTCTGGGTAAGCATGGCTCCCTTATTGGTTCCAAACACACTTTTTTGATATAGTGATCATGAAATGAACTTTTTGTGGTTAAACTACCTAGTATATTAATTAAAACATACAAGTCTAAACACCTTTAAAATCATAAATGTCTTTTACTTCGATCAACCAAATGTGTCATTCATCTTGGATTGCATTTTGTACTAATGTTAAGTAGTTTAATGCCTAAATAATGAGACTCTCTAATGACCTCAAGGTAATCATGCTCCACTTTTTGTTGCAACGACTATTTTTCATGTAATGACCACGAAATTATCTTTTTGTCCTTTCTAGGAACAATATTCATTTCAAAACAATGCCCATGAACAATTTATACCATGAATTTGTTCGATTACAAAAAACATTGGAGTCCTTCATCTTTATTAGCATTTCTTTTTGATATTAATTGTTTGAATTCCACATTAAAGTGTCCCTCGTATCCTTTCTGGTAAGCATGGCTCCCTTATTGGTTCCAAACAGACTTTTTGATATCGTGATCATGAAATAAACTTTTGTGGTTAAACTACCTAGTATATTAATTAAAACATACAAGTCTAAACACCTTTAAAATCATAAATGTCTTTAATTACATCAACCAAATGTGTCATTCATCTTGGGTTGCATTTTGGACAAATGTTAAGTGGTTTAATGCCTAAAGAATGAGACTCTCTAATGACCTCAAGGTAATCATGTTCGTCTTTTTGGTGCAACGACTATTTTTCATACAATGATGACCATGAAATTATCTTTGTGTCTTTTCTAGGAACAATATTCATTTCAAAACAATCTCCATGAAAAATTTATACCATGAATTTTTGTTCAATTACAAAAAAAATATTGGAGTCCTTCATCTTGATTAGCATTTCTTTTTTTGATATTAATTGTTTGAATTCCAAATTAAAGTGTCCCCTCGTATCGTATCTTTTCTGGTAACCATGGCTCCCTTATTGTACAACCCTAAATATCTTTTTGAAAAGAATACAAGATGAGTATTGTTGCAACGACTATTTTTCATGTAATGACCATGAAATTGTCTTTCTGTCCTTTCTAGGAACAATATTCTTTTCAAAACAATGTCCATGAACAATTTATACCATGAATTTGATGAATTACAAAAAAACATTGGACTCCTTCATCTTGATTAGCATTTTTTTTGATATTAATTGTTTTGAATTCCAAATTAAAGTGTCCCTCGTTTCTTTTCTGGTAAGCATGGCTCCCTTATTGGTTCCAAACAAACTTTTTGATATCGTGATCATGAAATAAACTTTTGTGGTTAAACTACCTAGTATATTAATTAAAACATACAAGTCTAAACACCTTTAAAATCATAAATGTCTTTATTTACATCAACCAATGTGTCATTCATCTTGGATTGCATTTTGTACAAATGTTAAGTGGTTTAATGCCTAAAGAATGAGACTCTCTAATGACCTCAAGGTAATCATGTTTGTCTTTTTTTTTTGTTGCAACGACTATTTTTCATACAATGACCTTGAAATTATCTTTTGTGTCTTTTCTAGGAACAATATTCATTTCAAAACAATCTCCATGAACAAATTTATACCATGAATTTGTTCAATTACAAAAAAACATTGGAGTCCTTCATCTTGATTAGCATTTCTTTTTGATATTAATTGTTTGAATTCCAAATTAAAGTGTCCCCCTCGTATCTTTTTCTGGTAAGCATGGCTCCATTATAGGTTCCAAACACACTTTTTCATATAGTGATCATGAAAAATGAACATTTGTGGTTAAACAACCTAGTATATTAATTAAAACATACAAGTCTAAACACCTTTAAAATCGTAAATGTCTTTACTTCCATCAACCACATGTGTCATTCATCTTGGATTGCATTTTGTACTAATGTTAAGTGGTTTAATGCCTAAATAATGAGACTCTCTAATGACCTCAAGGAAATCATGTTCGTCTTTTTGTTGCAACGACTATTTTTCATACAATGACCGTGAAACTATCTTTTTGTGTCTTTTCTACGAACAATATTCATTTTTCAAAACAATCTCCATGAACAATTTATACCATGAATTTGTTCAATTACAAAAAACATTGGAGTCCTTATCTTGATTAGCATTTCTTTTTTTGATATTAATTGTTTGAATTCCAAATTAAAGTGTCCCTCGTATCTTTTCTGGTAAGCATGGCTCCATTATTGGTTCCAAACACACTTTTTCATATAGTGATCATGAAATGAACATTTGTGGTTAAACAACCTAGTATATTAATTAAAACATACAAGTCTAAACACCTTTAAAATCGTAAATGTCTTTACTTCCATCAACCACATGTGTCATTCATCTTGGATTGCATTTTGTACAAATGTTAAGTGGTTTAACGCCTAAAGAATGAGACTCTCTAATGACCTCAAGGTAATCATGTTCGTCTTTTTGGTGCAACGACTATTTTTCATACAATGACCATGAAATTATCTTTGTGTCTTTTCTAGGAACAATATTCATTTCAAAACAATCTCCATGAACAATTTATACCATGAATTTGTTCAATTACAAAAAACATTGGAGTCCTTCATCTTGATTAGCATTTCTTTTTGATATTAATTGTTTGAATTCCAAATTAAAGTGTCCCTCGTATCTTTTCTGGTAAGCATGGCTCCATTATTGGTTCCAAACACACTTTTTCATATAGTGATCATGAAATGAACATTTGTGGTTAAACAACCTAGTATATTAATTAAAACATACAAGTCTAAACACCTTTAAAATCGTAAATGTCTTTACTTCCATCAACCACATGTGTCATTCATCTTGGATTGCATTTTGTACTAATGTTAAGTGGTTTAATGCCTAAATAATGAGACTCTCTAATGACCTCAAGGTAAATCATGTTCGTCTTTTTGTTGCAACGACTATTTTTTTCATACAATGACCCATGAAATTATCTTTGTGTCTTTTCTAGGAACAATATTCATTTCAAAACAATCTCCATGAACAATTTATACCATGAATTTGTTCAATTACAAAAAAAACATTGGAGTCCTTCATCTTGATTAGCATTTCTTTTTGATATTAATTGTTTGAATTCCAAATTAAAGTGTCCCTCGTATCTTTTCTGGTAAGCATGGCTCCATTATTGGTTTCCAAACACACTTTTTTTCATATAGTGATCATGAAATGAACATTTGTGGTTAAACAACCTAGTATATTAATTAAAACATACAAGTCTAAACACCTTTAAAATCGTAAATGTCTTTACTTCCATCAACCACATGTGTCATTCATCTTGGATTGCATTTTGTACTAATGTTAAAGTGGTTTAATGCCTAAATAATGAGACTCTCTAATGACCTCAAGGTAATCATGTTCGTCTTTTTGTTGCAACGACTATTTTTCATACAATGACCATGAAATTATCTTTGTGTCTTTTTCTAGGGAACAATATTCATTTCAAAACAATCTCCATGAACAATTTATACCATGAATTTGTTCAATTACAAAAAAACATTGGAGTCCTTCATCTTGATTAGCATTTCTTTTTTGATATTAATTGTTTGAATTCCAAATTAAAGTGTCCCTCGTATCTTTTTTTCTGGTAAGCATGGCTCCCTTATTGGTTCCAAACACACTTTTTGATATAGTGATCATGAAATGAACATTTGTGGTTAAACAACCTAGTATATTAATTAAAACATACAAGTCTAAACACCTTTAAAATCGTAAATGTCTTTACTTCCATCAACCACATGTGTCATTCATCTTGGATTGCATTTTGTACTAATGTTCAGTGGTTTAATGCCTAAATAATGAGACTCTCTAATGACCTCAAGGTAATCATGTTCGTCTTTTTTTGTTACAACGACGACTATTTTTCATACAATGACCATGAAATTATCTTTGTGTCTTTTCTAGGAACAATATTCATTTCAAAACAATCTCCATGAACAATTTATACCATGAATTTGTTCAATTACAAAAAACATTGGAGTCCTTCATCTTGATTAGCATTTCTTTTTGATATTAATTGTTTGAATTCCAAATTAAAGTGTCCCTCGTATCTTTTCTGGTAAGCATGGCTCCCTTATTGGTTCCAAACAGACTTTTTGATATAGTGATCATGAAATGGACATTTGTGGTTAAACAACCTAGTATATTAATTAAAACATACAATTCTAAACACCTTTAAAATCGTAAATGTCTTTACTTCCATCAACCACATGTGTCATTCATCTTGGATTGCATTTTGTACTAATGTTAAGTGGTTTAATGCCTAAATAATGAGACTCTCTAATGACCTCAAGGTAATCATGTTCGTCTTTTTGTTGCAACGACTATTTTTCATACATTGACCATGAAATTATCTTTGTGTCTTTTCTAGGAACAATATTCATTTCAAAACAATCTCCATGAACAATTTATACCATGATTTTTATTCAATTACAAAAAACATTGGAGTCCTTCATCTTGATTAGCATTTCTTTTTGATATTAATTGTTTGAATTCCAAATTAAAGTGTCCCTCGTATCTTTTCTGGTAAGCATGGCTCCCTTATTGTACAACCCTAAATATCTTTTTGAAAAGAATACAAGATGAGTATTGTTGCAAAGACTATTTTTCATGTAATGACCATGAAATTGTCTTTCTGTCCTTTCTAGCAACAATATTCTTTTCAAAACAATGTCCATGAATAATTTTATACCATGAATTTGATGAATTATTAAAAAAAAGATTGGACTCCATCATCTTGATTAGCATTTCTTTTTGATATTAATTGTTTGAATTCCAAATTAAAGTGTCCCTCGTTTATTTTCTGGTAAGCATGGCTCCCTTATTGGTTCCAAACACACTTTTTGATATCGTGATCATGAAATAAACTTTTGTGGTTAAACTACCTGGTATATTAATTAAAACATACAAGTCTAAACACCTTTAAAATCTTAAATGTCTTTACTTCCATCAACCAAATGTGTCATTCATCTTGGATTGCATTTTGTACTAATGTTAAGTGGTTTAATGCCTAAAGAATGAGACTCTCTAATGACATCAAGGTAATCATGTTCGTCTTTTTGTTGCAACGACTATTTTTCATACAATGACCATGAAATTATATCTTTTGTCTCTTTTCTAGGAACAATATTCATTTCAAAACAATCTCCATGAAAAATTTATACCATGAATTTGTTCAATTACAAAAAATATTGGAGTCCTTCATCTTGATTAGCATTTCTTTTTGATATTAATTGTTTGAATTCCAAATTAAAGTGTCCCTCGTATCTTTTCTGGTAACCATGGCTCCCTTATTGTACAACCCTAAATATCTTTTTGAAAAGAATACAAGATGAGTATTGTTGCAACGACTATTTTTCATGTAATGACCATGAAATTGTCTTTCTGTCCTTTCTAGGAACAATATTCTTTTCAAAACAATGTCCACGAACAATTTATACCATGAATTTGATGAATTACAAAAAACATTGGACTCCTTCATCTTGATTAGCATTTCGTTTTGATATTAATTGTTTGAATTCCAAATTAAAGTGTCCCTCGTTTCTTTTCTGGTAAGCATGGCTCCCTTATTGGTTCCAAAGAAACTTTTTGATATCGTGATCATGAAATAAACTTTTGTGGTTAAACTACCTAGTATATTAATTAAAACATACAAGTCTAAACACCTTTAAAATCATAAATGTCTTTAATTACATCAACCATATGTGTCATTCATCTTGGATTGCATTTTGTACAAATGTTAAGTGGTTTAATGCCTAAAGAATGAGACTCTCTAATGACCTCAAGGTAATCATGTTCGTCTTTTTGTTGCAACGACTATTTTTCATACAATGACCATGAAATTATCTTTGTGTCTTTTCTAGGAACAATATTCATTTCAAAACAATCTCCATGAACAATTTATACCATGAATTTGTTCAATTACAAAAAAAAACATTGGAGTCCTTCATCTTGATTAGCATTTCTTTTTGATATTAATTGTTTGAATTCCAAATTAAAGTGTCCCTCGTATCTTTTCTGGTAAGCATGGCTCCCTTATTGTACAACCCTAAATATCTTTTTGAAAAGAATACAAGATGAGTATTGTTGCAACGACTATTTTTCATGTAATGACCATGAAATTGTCTTTCTGTCTTTTCTAGAAACAATATTCTTTTCAAAACAATGTCCATGAATAATAATTTATACCATGAATTTGATGAATTACAAAAAAGATTGGACTCCTTCATCTTGATTAGCATTTCTTTTTGATATTAATTGTTTGAATTCCAAATTAAAGTGTCCCTCGATTCTTTTCTGGTAAGCATGGCTCCCTTATTGGTTCCAAACAGACTTTTTGATATCGTGATCATGAAATAAACTTTTGTGGTTAAACTACCTGGTATATTAATTAAAACATACAAGTTTAAACACCTTTAAAATCTTAAATGTCTTTACTTCCATCAACCAAATGTGTCATTCATCTTGGATTGCATTTTGTACTAATGTTAAGTGGTTTAATGCCTAAAGAATGAGACTCTCTAATGACATCAAGGTAATCATGTTCGTCGTCTTTTTTGTTGCAACGACTATTTTTCATACAATGACCATGAAATTATCTTTGTCTCTTTTCTAGGAACAATATTCATTTCAAAACAATCTCCATGAAAAATTTATACCATGAATTTGTTCAATTACAAAAAATATTGGAGTCCTTCATCTTGATTAGCATTTCTTTTTGATATTAATTGTTTGAATTCCAAATTAAAGTGTCCCTCGTATCTTTTCTGGTAACCATGGCTCCCTTATTGTACAACCCTAAATATCTTTTTGAAAAGAATACAAGATGAGTATTGTTGCAACGACTATTTTTCATGTAATGACCACGAAATTGTCTTTCTGTCCTTTCTAGGAACAATATTCTTTTCAAAACAATGTCCATGAACAATTTATACCATGAATTTGATGAATTACAAAAAACATTGGACTCCTTCATCTTGATTAGCATTTCGTTTTGATATTAATTGTTTGAATTCCAAATTAAAGTGTCCCTCGTTTCTTTTCTGGTAAGCATGGCTCCCTTATTGGTTCCAAACAAACTTTTTGATATCGTGATCATGAAATAAACTTTTGTGGTTAAACTACCTAGTATATTAATTAAAACATACAAGTCTAAACACCTTTAAAATCATAAATGTCTTTAATTACATCAACCAAATGTGTCATTCATCTTGGATTGCATTTTGTACAAATGTTAAGTGGTTTAACGCCTAAAGAATGAGACTCTCTAATGACCTCAAGGTAATCATGTTCGTCTTTTTGGTGCAACGACTATTTTTCATACAATGACCATGAAATTATCTTTGTGTCTTTTCTAGGAACAATATTCATTTCAAAACAATCTCCATGAACAATTTATACCATGAATTTGTTCAATTACAAAAAACATTGGAGTCCTTCATCTTGATTAGCATTTCTTTTTGATATTAATTGTTTGAATTCCAAATTAAAGTGTCCCTCGTATCTTTTCTGGTAAGCATGGCTCCATTATTGGTTCCAAACACACTTTTTCATATAGTGATCATGAAATGAACATTTGTGGTTAAACAACCTAGTATATTAATTAAAACATACAAGTCTAAACACCTTTAAAATCGTAAATGTCTTTACTTCCATCAACCACATGTGTCATTCATCTTGGATTGCATTTTGTACTAATGTTCAGTGGTTTAATGCCTAAATAATGAGACTCTCTAATGACCTCAAGGTAATCATGTTCGTCTTTTTGTTACAACGACTATTTTTCATACAATGACCATGAAATTATCTTTGTGTCTTTTCTAGGAACAATATTCATTTCAAAACAATCTCCATGAACAATTTATACCATGAATTTGTTCAATTACAAAAAACATTGGAGTCCTTCATCTTGATTAGCATTTCTTTTTGATATTAATTGTTTGAATTCCAAATTAAAGTGTCCCTCGTATCTTTTCTGGTAAGCATGGCTCCCTTATTGGTTCCAAACAGACTTTTTGATATAGTGATCATGAAATGGACATTTGTGGTTAAACAACCTAGTATATTAATTAAAACATACAATTCTAAACACCTTTAAAATCGTAAATGTCTTTACTTCCATCAACCACATGTGTCATTCATCTTGGATTGCATTTTGTACTAATGTTAAGTGGTTTAATGCCTAAATAATGAGACTCTCTAATGACCTCAAGGTAATCATGTTCGTCTTTTTGTTGCAACGACTATTTTTCATACATTGACCATGAAATTATCTTTGTGTCTTTTCTAGGAACAATATTCATTTCAAAACAATCTCCATGAACAATTTATACCATGAATTTATTCAATTACAAAAAACATTGGAGTCCTTCATCTTGATTAGCATTTCTTTTTGATATTAATTGTTTGAATTCCAAATTAAAGTGTCCCTCGTATCTTTTCTGGTAAGCATGGCTCCCTTATTGTACAACCCTAAATATCTTTTTGAAAAGAATACAAGATGAGTATTGTTGCAAAGACTATTTTTCATGTAATGACCATGAAATTGTCTTTCTGTCCTTTCTAGCAAACAATATTCTAATTTCAAAACAATGTCCATGAATAATTTATACCATGAATTTGATGAATAAAAAAAAAGATTGGACTCCATCATCTTGATTAGCATTTCTTTTTTTGATATTAATTGTTTGAATTCCAAATTAAAGTGTCCCTCGTTTATTTTCTGGTAAGCATGGCTCCCTTATTGGTTCCAAACACACTTTTTTTGATATCGTGATCATGAAATAAACTTTTGTGGTTAAACTACCTGGGTATATTAATTTAAAACATACAAGTCTAAACACCTTTAAAATCTTAAATGTCTTTACTTCCATCAACCAAATGTGTCATTCATCTTGGATTGCATTTTTTGTTACTAATGTTAAGTGGTTTAATGCCTAAAGAATGAGACTCTCTAATGACATCAAGGTAATCATGTTCGTCTTTTTGTTGCAACGACTATTTTTCATACAATGACCATGAAATGAAAATTATCTTTGTCTCTTTTCTAGGAACAATATTCATTTCAAAACAATCTCCATGAAAAATTTATACCATGAATTTGTTCAATTACAAAAAATATTGGAGTCCTTCATCTTGATTAGCATTTTCTTTTTGATATTAATTGTTTGAATTCCAAATTAAAGTGTCCCTCGTATCTTTTCTGGTAACCATGGCTCCCTTATTGTACAACCCTAAATATCTTTTTGAAAAGAATAACAAGATGAGTATTGTTGCAACGACTATTTTTCATGTAATGACCATGAAATTGTCTTTCTGTCCTTTCTAGGAACAATATTCTTTTCAAAACAATGTCCACGAACAATTTATACCATGAATTTGATGAATTACAAAAAACATTGGACTCCTTCATCTTGATTAGCATTTCGTTTCGATATTAATTGTTTGAATTCCAAATTAAAGTGTCCCTCGTTTCTTTTCTGGTAAGCATGGCTCCCTTATTGGTTCCAAACAGACTTTTTGATATCGTGATCATGAAATAAACTTTTGTGGTTAAACTACCTGGTATATTAATTAAAACATACAAGTTTAAACACCTTTAAAATCTTAAATGTCTTTACTTCCATCAACCAAATGTGTCATTCATCTTGGATTGCATTTTGTACAAATGTTAAGTGGTTTAATGCCTAAAGAATGAGACTCTCTAATGACCTCAAGGTAATCATGTTTGTCTTTTTGTTGCAACGACTATTTTTCATACAATGACCTTGAAATTATCTTTGTGTCTTTTCTAGGAACAATATTCATTTCAAAACAATCTCCATGAACAATTTTATACCATGAATTTGTTCAATTACAAAAAACATTGGAGTCCTTCATCTTGATTAGCATTTCTTTTTGATATTAATTGTTTTGAATTCCAAATTAAAGTGTCCCTCGTATCTTTTCTGGTAAGCATGGCTCCCTTATTGGTTCCAAACAGACTTTTTTGATATAGTGATCATGAAAATAAACTTTTGTGGTTAAACTACCTAGTATTATTAATTAAAACATACAAGTCTAAACACCTTTAAAATCATAAATGTCTTTAATTACATCAACCAAATGTGTCATTCATCTTGGATTGCATTTTGTACAAATGTTAAGTGGTTTAATGCCTAAATAATGAGACTCTCTAATGACCTCAAGGTAATCATGTTCGTCTTTTTGGTGCAACGACTATTTTTCATACAATGACCATGAAGAAATCTTTGTGTCTTTTCTAGGAACAATATTCATTTCAAAACAATCTCCATGAAAAATTTATACCATGAATTTGTTCAATTACAAAAAATATTGGAGTCCTTCATCTTGATTAGCATTTCTTTTTGATATTAATTGTTTGAATTCCAAATTAAATGTCCCTCGTATCTTTTCTGGTAACCATGGCTCCCTTATTGTACAACCCTAAATATCTTTTTGAAAAGAATACAAGATGAGTATATTGTTGCAACGACTATTTTTCATGTAATGACCATGAAATTGTCTTTCTGTCCTTTCTAGGAACAATATTCTTTTCAAAACAATGTCCACGAACAATTTATACCATGAATTTGATGAATTACAAAAAACATTGGACTCCTTCATCTTGATTAGCATTTCGTTTTCGATATTAATTGTTTGAATTCCAAATTAAAGTGTCCCTCGTTTCTTTTCTGGTAAGCATGGCTCCCTTATTGGTTCCAAACAAACTTTTTGATATCGTGATCATGAAATAAACTTTTGTGGTTAAACTACCTAGTATATTAATTAAAACATACAAGTCTAAACACCTTTAAAATCATAAATGTCTTTAATTACATCAACCATATGTGTCATTCATCTTGGATTGCATTTTGTACAAATGTTAAGTGGTTTAATGCCTAAAGAATGAGACTCTCTAATGACCTCAAGGTAATCATGTTTGTCTTTTTGGTGCAGCGACTATTTTTCATACAATGACCTTGAAATTATCTTTGTGTCTTTTCTAGGAACAATATTCATTTCAAAACAATCTCCATGAACAATTTATACCATGAATTTGTTCAATTACAAAAAACATTGGAGTCCTTCATCTTGATTAGCATTTCTTTTTGATATTAATTGTTTGAATTCCAAATTAAAGTGTCCCTCGTATCTTTTCTGGTAGGCATGGCTCCATTATTGGTTCCAAACACACTTTTTCATATAGTGATCATGAAATGAACATTTGTGGTTAAACAACCTAGTATATTAATTAAAACATACAAGTCTAAACACCTTTAAAATCGTAAATGTCTTTACTTCCATCAACCACATGTGTCATTCATCTTGGATTGCATTTTGTACTAATGTTAAGTGGTTTAATGCCTAAATAATGAGACTCTCTAATGACCTCAAGGAAATCATGTTCGTCTTTTTGTTGCAACGACTATTTTTCATACAATGACCGTGAAACTATCTTTGTGTCTTTTCTACGAACAATATTCATTTCAAAACAATCTCCATGAACAATTTATACCATGAATTTGTTCAATTACAAAAAACATTGTAGTCCTTATCTTGATTAGCATTTCTTTTTGATATTAATTGTTTGAATTCCAAATTAAAGTGTCCCTCGTATCTTTTCTGGTAAGCATGGCTCCATTATTGGTTCCAAACACACTTTTTCATATAGTGATCATGAAATGAACATTTGTGGTTAAACAACCTAGTATATTAATTAATTAAAACATACAAGTCTAAACACCTTTAAAATCGTAAATGTCTTTACTTCCATCAACCACATGTGTCATTCATCTTGGATTGCATTTTGTACTAATGTTCAGTGGTTTAATGCCTAAATAATGAGACTCTCTAATGACCTCAAGGTAATCATGTTCGTCTTTTTGTTACAACGACTATTTTTCATACAATGACCATGAAATTATCTTTGTGTCCTTTCTAGGAACAATATTCATTTCAAAACAATCTCCATGAACAATTTATACCATGAATTTGTTCAATTACAAAAAACATTGGAGTCCTTCATCTTGATTAGCATTTCTTTTTGATATTAATTGTTTGAATTCCAAATTAAAGTGTCCCTCGTATCTTTTTCTGGTAAGCATGGCTCCCTTATTGGTTCCAAACAGACTTTTTGATATAGTGATCATGAAATCGACATTTGTGGTTAAACAACCTAGTATATTAATTAAAACATACAAGTCTAAACACCTTTAAAATCGTAAATGTCTTTACTTCCATCAACCACATGTGTCATTCATCTTGGATTGCATTTTGTACTAATGTTAAGTGGTTTAATGCCTAAATAATGAGAGACTCTCTAATGACCTCAAGGAAATCATGTTCGTCTTTTTGTTGCAACGACTATTTTTCATACAATGACCGTGAAACTATCTTTGTGTCTTTTCTACGAACAATATTCATTTCAAAACAATCTCCATGAACAATTTATACCATGAATTTGTTCAATTACAAAAAACATTGGAGTCCTTCATCTTGATTAGCATTTTTCTTTTTGATATTAATTGTTTGAATTCCAAATTAAAGTGTCCCTCGTATCTTTTTTTCTGGTAAGCATGGCTCCCTTATTGGTTCCAAACACACTTTTTGATATAGTGATCATGAAATGGACATTTGTGGTTAAACAACCTAGTATATTAATTAAAACATACAAGTCTAAACACCTTTAAAACCCTAAATGTCTATACTTCGATCAACCAAATGTGTCATTCATCTTGGATTGCATTTTGTACTAATGTCAAGTGGTTTAATGCCTAAATAATGAGACCCTCTAATGACCTCAAGGTAATCATGCTCCTCTTTTTATTGCAACGACTATTTTTCATGTAATGACCATGAAATTATCTTTTTGTCCTTTCTAGGAACAATATTCTTTTCAACACAATGTCCATGAACAATTTATACGATGAATTTGTTCAATTACAAAATCATTGGAGTCCTTCATCTTGTTTAGCATTTCTTTTTGATATTAATTGTTTGAATTTCAAATTAAAGTGTCCCTCGTATCTTTTCTGGTAAGCATGGCTCCCTTATTGGTTCCAAACACACTTTTTGATATAGTGATCATGAAATGAACTTTTGTGGTTAAACTACCTAGTATATTAATTAAAACATACAAGTCTAAACACCTTTAAAATCATAAATGTCTTTACTTCGATCAACCAAATGTGTCATTCATCTTGGATTGCATTTTGTACTAATGTTAAGTAGTTTAATGCCTAAATAATGAGACTCTCTAATGACCTCAAGGTAATCATGCTCCACTTTTTGTTGCAACGACTATTTTTCATGTAATGACCACGAAATTATTATCTTTTTGTCCTTTTCTAGGAACAATATTCATTTCAAAAACAATGCCCATGAACAATTTATACCATGAATTTGTTCGATTACAAAAAACATTGGAGTCCTTCATCTTTATTAGCATTTCTTTTTGATATTAATTGTTTGAATTCCACATTAAAGTGTCCCTCGTATCCTTTCTGGTAAGCATGGCTCCCTTATTGGTTCCAAACAGACTTTTTGATATCGTGATCATGAAATAAACTTTTGTGGTTAAACTACCTAGTATATTAATTAAAACATACAAGTCTAAACACCTTTAAAATCATAAATGTCTTTAATTACATCAACCAAATGTGTCATTCATCTTGGGTTGCATTTTGGACAAATGTTAAGTGGTTTAATGCCTAAAGAATGAGACTCTCTAATGACCTCAAGGTAATCATGTTCGTCTTTTTGGTGCAACGACTATTTTTCATACAATGACCATGAAATTATCTTTGTGTCTTTTCTAGGAACAATATTCATTTCAAAACAATCTCCATGAAAAATTTATACCATGAATTTGTTCAATTACAAAAAATATTGGAGTCCTTCATCTTGATTAGCATTTCTTTTCGATATTAATTGTTTGAATTCCAAATTAAAGCGTCCCTCGTATCTTTTCTGGTAACCATGGCTCCCTTATTGTACAATCCTAAATATCTTTTTGAAAAGAATACAAGATGAGTATTGTTGCAACGACGACTAATTTTTCATGTAATGACCATGAAATTGTCTTTCTTCTTTTTTCTAGGAACAATATTTTTTTCAAAAACAATGTTTTGAACAATTTATACCATGAATTTGATGAATTACAAAAAACATTGTGTCCTTCATCTTGATTAGCATTTTCTTTTTTGATATTAATTGTTTGAATTCCAAATTAAAGTGTCCCTCGTTTCTTTTTCTGGTAAGCATGGCTCCCTTATTGGTTCCAAACATACTTTTTTGATATCGTGATCATGAAATAAACTTTTTGTGGTTAAACTACCTAGTATATTAATTAAAACATACAAGTCTAAACACCTTTAAAAATCATAAATGTCTTTAATTCCATCAACCATATGTGTCATTCATCTTGGATTGCATTTTGTACTAATGTTAAGTGGTTTAATGCCTAAATAATGAGACTCTCTAATGACCTCAAGGTAATCATGTTTGTCTTTTTTGTTGCAACGACTATTTTTCATACAATGACCATGAAATTATCTTTTTGTGTCTTTTCTAGGAACAATATTCATTTCAAAACAATCTCCATGAACAATTTTATACCATGAATTTGTTCAATTACAAAAAACATTGGAGTCCTTCATCTTGATTAGCATTTCTTTTTGATATTAATTGTTTGAATTCCAAATTAAAGTGTCCCTCGTATCTTTTCTGGTAAGCATGGCTCCCTTATTGGTTCCAAACACACTTTTTGATATAGTGATCATGAAATGAACATTTTGTGGTTAAACAACCTAGTATATTAATTAATTAAAACATACAAGTCTAAACACCTTTAAAATCTAAAAATGTCTTTACTTCCATCAACCACATGTGTCATTCATCTTGGATTGCATTTTGTACTAATGTTAAGTGGTTTAATGCCTAAATAATGAGACTCTCTAATGACCTCAAGGAAATCATGTTCGTCTTTTTGTTGCAACGACTATTTTTCATACAATGACCGTGAAACTATCTTTGTGTCTTTTCTACGAACAATATTCATTTCAAAACAATCTCCATGAACAATTTATACCATGAATTTGTTCAATTACAAAAAACATTGGAGTCCTTCATCTTGATTAGCATTTCTTTTTGATATTAATTGTTTGAATTCCAAATTAAAGTGTCCCTCGTATCTTTTCTGGTAAGCATGGCTCCCTTATTGGTTCCAAACACACTTTTTTGATATAGTGATCATGAAATGAACATTTGTGGTTAAACTACCTAGTATATTAAATTAAAACATACAAGTCTAAACACCTTTAAAATCATAAAATGTCTTTACTTCCATCAACCAAATGTGTCATTCATCTTGGATTGCATTTTGTACTAATGTTAAGTGGTTTAATGCCTAAATAATGAGACTCTCTAATGACCTCAAGGTAATCATGTTCGTCTCGTTTTTTTTGTTGCAACGACTATTTTTCATACAATGACCATGAAATTATCTTTGTGTCTTTTCTAGGAAACAATATTCATTTCAAAACAATCTCCATGAACAATTTTATACCATGAATTTGTTCAATTACAAAAAACATTGGAGTCCTTCATCTTGATTAGCATTTCTTTTTGATATTAATTGTTTGAATTCCAAATTAAAGTGTCCCTCGTATCTTTTCTGGTAAGCATGGCTCCCTTATTGGTTCCAAACACACTTTTTGATATAGTGATCATGAAATGAACATTTGTGGTTAAACTACCTAGTATATTAATTAAAACATACAAGTCTAAACACCTTTAAAATCATAAATGTCTTTACTTCCATCAACCCAAATGTGTCATTCATCTTGGATTGCATTTTGTACTAATGTTTTAAGTTGGTTTAATGCCTAAATAATGAGACTCTCTAATGACCTCAAGGTAATAATCATGTTCGTCTTTTTTTGTTGCAACGACTATTTTTCATACAATGACCATGAAATTATCTTTGTGTGTCTTTTCTAGGAACAATATTCATTTCAAAACAATCTCCATGAACAAATTTATACCATGAATTTGTTCAATTACAAAAAACATTGGAGTCCTTCATCTTGATTAGCATTTCTTTTTGATGATATTAATTGTTTGAATTCCAAAATTAAAGTGTCCCTCGTATCTTTTCTGGTAAGCATGGCTCCATTATTGGTTCCAAACACACTTTTTTCATATAGTGATCATGAAATGAACATTTGTGGTTAAACTACCTAGTATATTAATTAAAACATACAAGTCTAAACACACCTTTAAAATCGTAAATGTCTTTACTTCCATCAACCAAATGTGTCATTCATCTCTTGGATTGCATTTTTGTACTAATGTTAAGTGGTTTAAATGCCTAAATAATGAGACTCTCTAATGACCTCAAGGTAATCATGTTCGTCTTTTTGTTGCACAACGACTATTTTTCATACAATGACCATGAAATTATCTTTTGTGTCTCTTTCTAGGAACAATATTCATTTCAAAAACAATCTCCATGAACAATTTTTATACCATGAATTTGTTCAATTACAAAAAAACATTGGAGTCCTTCATCTTGATTAGCATTTCTTTTTGATATTAATTGTTTGAATTCCAAATTAAAGTGTCCCTCGTATCTTTTCTGGTAAGCATGGCTCCCTTATTGGTTCCAAAACACACTTTTTGATATAGTGATCATGAAATGAACATTTTTGTGGTTAAACAACCTAGTATATTAATTAAAACATACAAGTCTAAACACCTTTTAAAAATCGTAAATGTCTTTACTTCCATCAACCAAATGTGTCATTCATCTTGGATTGCATTTTGTACTAATGTTAAGTGGTTTAATGCCTAAATAATGAGACTCTCTAATGACCTCAAGGTAAATCATGTTCGTCTTTTTTTGTTGCAACGACTATTTTTTTTCATACAATGACCATGAAATTATCTTTGTGTCTTTTCTAGGAACAATATTCATTTCAAAACAATCTCCATGAACAATTTATACCATGAATTTGTTCAATTACAAAAAACATTGGAGTCCTTCATCTTGATTAGCATTTCTTTTTGATATTAATTTTTTTTTGAATTCCAAATTAAAGTGTCCCTCGTATCTTTTTCTGGTAAGCATGGGCTCCCTTATTGGTTCCAAACACACTTTTTGATATAGTGATCATGAAATGAACATTTGTGGTTAAACAACCTAGTATATTAATAATTAAAACATACAAGTCTAAACACCTTTTTAAAAATCCTAAATGTCTTTTACTTCCATCAACCAAATGTGTCATTCATCTTGGATTGCATTTTGTACTAATGTTAAGTGGTTTAATGCCTAAATAATGAGACTCTCTAATGACCTCAAGGTAATCATGTTCCTCTTTTTGTTGCAACGACTATTTTTCATACAATGACCATGAAATTATCTTTGTGTCTTTTCTAGGAACAATATTCATTTCAAAAAACAATCTCCATGAACAATTTATACCATGAATTTGTTCAATTACAAAAAACATTGGAGTCCCTTCATCTTGATTAGCATTTCTTTTTGATATTAATTGTTTGAAATTCCAAATTAAAGTGTCCCTCGTATCTTTTCTGGTAAGCATGGCTCCCTTATTGGTTCCAAACACACTTTTTGATATAGTGATCATGAAATGAACATTTGTGGTGGTTAAACTACCTAGTATATTAATTAAAACATACAAGTCTAAACACCTTTAAAATCATAAAAATGTCTTTACTTCCATCAACCAAATGTGTCATTCATCTTGGATTGCATTTTTGTACTAAATGTTAAGTGGTTTAATGCCTAAATAATGAGACTCTCTAATGACCTCAAGGTAATCATGCTCCTCTTTTTGTGTTGCAACGACTATTTTTCATGTAAAATGACCATGAAAATTATCTTTTTGTCCTTTCTAGGAACAATATTCATTTCAAAACAATGTCCATGAACAATTTATACCATGAATTTGTTCAATTACAAAAAAAAACATTGGAGTCCTTCATCTTGATTAGCATTTCTTTTTTGATATTAATTGTTTTGAATTCCAAATTAAAGTGTCCCTCGTATCTTTTCTGGTAAGCATGGCTCCCTTATTGGTTCCAAACACACTTTTTGATATAGTGATCATGAAATGAACATTTGTGGTTAAACTACCTAGTATATTAATTAAAACATACAAGTCTAAACACACCTTTAAAAAAATCATAAATGTCTTTACTTCCATCAACCAAATGTGTCATTCATCTTGGATTGCATTTTGTACTAATGTTAAGTGGTTTAATGCCTAAATAATGAGACTCTCTAATGACCTCAAGGTAATCATGTTCGTCTCTTTTTGTTGCAACGACTATTTTTCATACAATGACCATGAAATTATATCTTTGTGTCCTTTTCTAGGAACAATATTCATTTCAAAACAATCTCCATGAACAATTTATACCATGAAATTTTGTTCAATTACAAAAAACATTGGAGTCCTTCATCTTGATTAGCATTTCTTTTTTGATATTAATTGTTTGAATTCCAAATTAAAGTGTCCCTCGTATCTTTTCTGGTAAGCATGGCTCCCTTATTGGTTCCAAACACACTTTTTTGATATAGTGATCATGAAATGAACATTTTGTGGTTAAACTACCTAGTATATTAATTTAAAACATACAAGTCTAAACACCTTTAAAATCATAAATGTCTTTACTTCCATCAACCAAATGTGTCATTCATCTTGGATTTGCATTTTGTACTAATGTTAAGTGGTTTAATGCCTAAATAATGAGACTCTCTAATGACCTCAAGGTAATCATGTTCGTCTTTTTGTTGCAACGACTACTATTTTTCATACAATGACCATGAAATTATCTTTGTGTCCTTTTCTAGGAACAATATTCATTTCAAAACAATCTCCATGAACAATTTTATACCATGAATTTGTTCAATTACAAAAAACACATTGGAGTCCTTCATCTTGATTAGCATTTCTTTTTGATATTAATTGTTTGAATTCCAAATTAAAGTGTCCCTCGTATCTTTTCTCTGGTAAGCATGGCTCCCTTATTGGTTCCCAAACACACTTTTTGATATAGTGATCATGAAATGAACATTTGTGGTTAAAACTACCTAGTATATTAATTAAAACATTAAAACATACAAGTCTAAACACCTTTAAAATCATAAATGTCTTTACTTCCATCAACCAAATGTGTCATTCATTGGATTGGATTGCATTTTGTACTAATGTTAAGTGGTTTAATGCCTAAATAATGAGACTCTCTAATGACCTCAAGGTAATCATGTTCGTCTTTTTGTTGCAACGACTATTTTTCATACAATGACCATGAAATTATCTTTGTGTCCTTTCTAGGAACAATATTCATTTCAAAAACAATCTCCATGAACAATTTATACCATGAATTTGTTCAATTACAAAAAACATTGGAGTCCTTCATCTTGATTAGCATTTTCTTTTTGATATTAATTGTTTGAATTCCAAATTAAAAAGTGTCCCCTCGTATCTTTTCTGGTAAGCATGGCTCCCTTATTGGTTCCAAAACACACTTTTTGATATAGTGATCATGAAATGAACATTTGTGGTTAAACTACCTAGTATATTAATTAAAACATACAAGTCTAAACACCTTTAAAAATCATAAATGTCTTTACTTCCATCAACCAAATGTGTCATTCATCTTGGATTGCATTTTGTACTAATGTTAAGTGGTTTAATGCCTAAATAATGAGACTCTCTAATGACCTCAAGGTAATCATGTTTCGTTTTTTTTTGTTGCAACGACTATTTTTCATACAATGACCATGAAATTATCTTTTGTGTCTTTTTCTAGGAACAATATTCATTTCAAAACAATCTCCATGAACAATTTATACCATGAATTTGTTCAATTACAAAAAAACATTGGAGTCCTTCATCTTGATTAGCATTTCTTTTTGATATTAATTGTTTGAATTCCAAATTAAAGTGTCCCTCGTATCTTTTCTGGTAAGCATGGCTCCCTTATTGGTTCCAAACACACTTTTTGATATAGTGATCATGAAATGAACATTTTGTGGTTAAACTACCTAGTATATTAATTAAAACATACAAGTCTAAACACCTTTAAAACCATAAATGTCTTTACTTCCATCAAACCAAATGTGTCATTCATCTTGGATTGCATTTTTTGTACTAATGTTAAGTGGTTTAATGCCTAAAATAATGAGACTCTCTAATGACCTCAAGGTAATCATGCTCGTCTTTTTTTGTTGCAACGACTATTTTTCATACAATGACCATGAAATTATCTTTGTGTCTTTTCTAGGAACAATATTCATTTCAAAACAATCTCCATGAACAATTTTATATACCATGAATTTTGTTCAATTACAAAAAACATTGGAGTCCTTCATCTTGATTAGCATTTCTTCTTTTTGATATTAATTGTTTGAATTCCAAATTAAAGTGTCCCTCGTATCTTTTTTCTGGTAAGCATGGCTCCCTTATTGGTTCCAAACACACTTTTTGATATAGTGATCATGAAATGAACATTTGTGGTTTAAACTACCTAGTATATTAATTAAAACATACAAGTCTAAACACACCTTTAAAATCCTAAATGTCTTTACTTCCATCAACCAAATGTGTCATTCATCTTGGATTGCATTTTGTACTAATGTTAAGTGGTTTAATGCCTAAATAATGAGACTCTCTAATGACCTCAAGGTAATCATGTTCGTCTTTTTTTGTTGCAACGACTATTTTTCATACAATGACCATGAAATTATCTTTGTGTCCTTTCTAGGAACAATATTCATTTCAAAACAATGTCCATGAACAATTTTATACCATGAATTTGTTCAATTACAAAAAACATTGGAGTCCTTCATCTTGATTAGCATTTCTTTTTGATATATTAATTGTTTGAATTTTCCAAATTAAAGTGTCCCTCGTATCTTTTCTGGTAAGCATGGCTCCCTTATTGGTTCCAAACACACTTTTTTTGATATAGTGATCATGAAATGAACACTTTTTGTGGTTAAACTACCTAGTATATTAATTAAAACATACAAGTCTAAACACCTTTAAAAATCATAAATGTCTTTACTTCCATCAACCAAATGTGTCATTCATCTTTGGATTGCATTTTTTGTACTAATGTTAAGTGGTTTAATGCCTAAATAATGAGACTCTCTCTAATGACCTCAAGGTAATCATGTTCGTCTTTTTGTTTTTCTATTTTTTGCAACGACTATTTTTCATACAATGACCATGAAATTATCTTTTCTGTCTTTTTCTAGGAACAATATTCATTTCAAAACAATGTCCATGAACAATTTTATACCATGAATTTGTTCAATTACAAAAAACATTGGAGTCCTTCATCTTGATTAGCATTTCTTTTTTGATATTAATTGTTTGAATTCCAAATTAAAGTGTCCCTCGTTATCTTTTTCTGGTAAGCATGGCTCCCTTATTGGTTCCAAACACACACTTTTTGATATAGTGATCATGAAATGAACATTTGTGGTTAAACTACCTAGTATATTAATTAAAACATACAAGTCTAAACACCTTTAAAACCATAAATGTCTTCTTTACTTCCATCAACAACACAATGTGTCATTCATCTTGGATTGCATTTTGTACTAATGTTAAGTGGTTTAATGCCTAAATAATGAGACTCTCTAATGACCTCAAGGTAATCATGTTCGTCTCTTTTTTGTTGCAACGACTATTTTTCATACAATGACCATGAAATTATCTTTTGTGTCCTTTTCTAGGAACAATATTCATTTTTCAAAACAATCTCCATGAACAATTTATACCATGAATTTGTTCAATTACAAAAAAACATTGGAGTCCTTCATCTTGATTAGCATTTCTTTTTGATATTAATTGTTTGAATTCCAAATTAAAAGTGTCCCTCGTATCTTTTCTGGTAAGCATGGCTCCCTTATTGGTTCCAAACACACTTTTTGATATAGTGATCATGAAATGAACATTTGTGGTTAAAACTACCTAGTATATTAATTAATTAAAACATACAAGTCTAAACACCTTTAAAACCCTAAATGTCTTTACTTCCATCAACCAAATGTGTCATTCATCTTGGATTGCATTTTTGTACTAATGTTAAGTGGGTTTTAATGCCTAAATAATGAGACTCTCTAATGACCTCAAGGTAATCATGCTTCTCTTTTTTTGTTGCAACGACTATTTTTCATACAATGACCATGAAATTATCTTTCTGTGTCCTTTCTTAGGAACAATATTCATTTCAAAACAATCTCCTCCATGAACAAATTATACCATGAATTTGTTCAATTACAAAAAATCATTGGAGTCCTTCATCTTGATTAGCATTTCTTTTTGATATTAATTGTTTGAATTCCAAAATTAAAGTGTGTCCCCTCGTATCTTTTCTGGTAAGCATGGCTCCCTTATTGGTTCCAAAACACACTTTTTGATATATAGTGATCATGAAATGAAACATTTTGTGGTTAAACTACCTAGTATATTAATTAAAACATACAAGTCTAAACACCTTTAAAAATCCTAAATGTCTTTACTTCCATCAACCAAATGTGTCATTCATCTTGGATTGCATTTTGTACTAATGTTAAGTGGTTTAATGCCTAAATAATGAGACTCTCTAATGACCTCAAGGTAATCATGTTCGTCTTTTTGTTGCAACGACTATTTTTCATACAATGACCATGAAATTATCTTTGTGTCCTTTCTAGGAACAATATTCATTTCAAAACAATCTCCCATGAACAATTTATACCATGAATTTGTTCAATTACAAAAAACATTGGAGTCCTTCATCTTGATTAGCATTTTCTTTTTGATATTAATTGTTTGAATTCCAAATTAAAGTGTCCCTCGTATCTTTTCTGGTAAGCATGGCTCCCTTATTGGTTCCAAAACACACTTTTTGATATAGTGATCATGAAATGAACATTTGTGGTTAAAACTACCTAGTATATTAATTAAAACATACAAGTCTAAACACCTTTTAAAATCATAAATGTCTTTACTTCCATCAATCAACCAAATGTGTCATTCATCTTGGATTGCATTTTTGTACTAATGTTAAGTGGTTTTAATGCCTAAATAATGAGACTCTCTAATGACCTCTCAAGGTAATCATGTTCGTCTTTTTGTTTTGCAACGACTATTTTTCATACAATGACCATGAAATTATCTTTGTGTCCTTTTCTAGGAACAATATTCATTTCAAAAACAATCTCCATGAACAATTTTATACCATGAATTTGTTCAATTACAAAAAAACATTGGAGTCCTTCATCTTGATTAGCATTTCTTTTTGATATTAATTGTTTGAATTCCAAATTAAAGTGTCCCTCGTATCTTTTCTGGTAAGCATGGCTCCCTTATTGGTTCCAAAACACACTTTTTGATATAGTGATCATGAAATGAACTTTTGTGGTTAAACTACCTAGTATATTAATTAAAACATTACAAGTCTAAAACACCTTTAAAAATCATAAATGTCTTTACTTCCATCAACCAAATGTGTCATTCATCTTGGATTGCATTTTGTACTAATGTTAAGTGGTTTAATGCCTAAATAATGAGACTCTCTAATGACCTCAAGGTAATCATGTTCGTCTTTTTTTTGTTGCAACGACTATTTTTCATACAATGACCATGAAATTATCTTTGTGTCTTTTCTAGGAACAATATTCATTTCAAAACAATGTCCATGAAACAATTTTATACCATGAATTTGTTCAATTACAAAAAACATTGGAGTCCTTCATCTTGATTAGCATTTCTTTTTGATATTAATTGTTTGAATTCCAAATTAAAGTGTCCCTCGTATCTTTTTCTGGTAAGCATGGCTCCCTTATTGGTTCCAAACACACTTTTTGATATAGTGATCATGAAAATGAACATTTGTGGTTAAACTACCTAGTATATTAATTAAAACATACAAGTCTAAACACCTTTAAAATCCTAAAATGTCTTTACTTCCATCAACCAAAATGTGTCATTCATCTTGGGATTGCATTTTGTACTAAATAATGTTAAGTGGTTTAATGCCTAAATAATGAGACTCTCTAATGACCTCAAGGTAATCATGTTCGTCTTTTTGTTGCAAACGACTATTTTTCATACAATGACCATGAAATTATCTTTGTGTCCTTTCTAGGAACAATATTCATTTCAAAACAATGTCCATGAACAATTTATACCATGAAATTTGTTCAATTACAAAAAAACATTGGAGTCCTTCATCTTGATTAGCATTTCTTTTTTTGATATTAATTGTTTGAATTCCAAATTAAAGTGTCCCTCGTATCTTTTCTGGTAAGCTATGGCTCCCTTATTGGTTCCAAACACACTTTTGATATAGTGATCATGAAATGAACATTTGTGGTTAAAACTACCTAGTATATTAATTAAAACATACAAGTCTAAAACACCTTTTAAAATCCTAAATGTCTTTACTTCCATCAACCCACAATGTGTCATTCATCTTGGATTGCATTTTGTACTAATGTTAAGTGTTGTTTAATGCCTAAATAATGAGACTCTCTAATGACCTCAAGGTAATCATGTTCCTCTTTTTTGTTGCAACGACTATTTTTCATGTAATGACCATGAAATTATCTTTTTGTCCTTTTCTAAGAACAATATTCATTTCAAAAACAATGTCCATGAACAATTTTATACCATGAATTTGTTCAATTACAAAAAAACATTGGAGTCCTTCATCTTGATTAGCATTTCTTTTTGATATTAATTGTTTGAATTCCCAAATTAAAGTGTCCCTCGTATCTTTTCTGGTAAGCATGGCTCCCTCTTATTGGTTCCAAACACACTTTTTGATATAGTGATCATGAAATGAACATTTGTGGTTAAACTACCTAGTAGTATATTAATTAAAACACATACAAGTCTAAACACCTTAAAAACCATAAATGTCTGTTACTTCCATCAACCAAAATGTGTCATTCATCTTGGATTGCATTTTGTACTAATGTTAAGTGGTTTTAATGCCTAAATAATGAGACTCTCTAATGACCTCAAGGTAATCATGTTCGTCTTTTTGTTTGCAACGACTATTTTTCATGTAATGACCATGAAATTATCTTTGTGTCCCTTTTCTAGGAACAATATTCATTTCAAAAAAACAATCTCCATGAACAAATTTTATACCATGAATTTGTTCAATTACAAAAAACATTGGAGTCCTTCATCTTGATTTAGCATTTCTTTTTGATATTAATTTGTTTGAATTCCAAATTAAAAGTGTCCCTCGTATCTTTTTCTGGTAAGCATGGGCTCCATTATTGGTTCCAAACACACTTTTTGATATAGTGATCATGAAATGAACATTTGTGGTTAAACTACCTAGTATATTAATTAAAACATACAAGTCTAAACACCTCTTAAAATCGTAAATGTCTTTACTTCCATCAACCAAATGTGTCATTCATCTCTTGGATTGCATTTTGTACTAATGTTAAGTGTTGTTCTAATGCCTAAATAATGAGACTCTCTAATGACCTCAAGGTAATCATGTTCGGTCTTTTTGTCTGCAACGACTATTTTTCATACAATGACCATGAAAATTATCTTTGTGTCTTTTTCTAGGAACAAATATTCATTTCAAAAACAATCTCCATGAACAATTTATACCATGAATTTGTTCAATTACAAAAAAACATTGGAGTCCTTTCATCTGGTATTAGCATTTTCTTTTTGATATTAATTGTTTGAATTCCAAATTAAAGTGTCCCTCGTATCTTTTTCTGGTAAGCATGGCTCTCCCTTATTGGTTCCAAACACACTTTTTGATATAGTGATCATGAAATGAACATTTGTGGTTAAACTACCCTAGTATATTAATTAAAACATACAAGTCTAAACACCTTTAAAATCATAAATGTCTTTACTTCCATCAACCAAATGTGTCATTCATCTTGGATTGCATTTTGTACTAATGTTAAGTGGTTTTAATGCCTAAATAATGAGACTCTCTCTAATGACCTCAAGGTAATCATGTTCGTCTTTTTGTTGCAACGACTATTTTTCATACAATGACCATGAAAATTATCTTTGTGTCTTTTTCTAGGAACAATATTCATTTCAAAAACAATCTCCATGAACAATTTATACCATGAATTTGTTCAATTACAAAAAACATTGGGAGTCCTTCATCTTGATATTAGCATTTCTTTTTTGATATTAATTGTTTGAATTTCCAAATTAAAGTGTCCCTCGTATCTTTTCTGGTAAGCATGGCTCCCTTATTGGTTCCAAACACACTTTTTGATATAGTGATCATGAAATGAACATTTGTGGTTAAACTACCTAGTTATATTAATTAAAACATACAAGTCTAAAAACACCTTTAAAATCATAAAATGTCTTTACTTCCATCAACCAAATGTGTCATTCATCTTGGATTGCATTTTGTACTAATGTTAAGTGGTTTAATGCCTAAATAATGAGACTCTCTAATGACCTCAAGGTAATCATGTGTTTCGTCCTCTTTTTGTTGCAACGACTATTTTTCATACAATGACCATGAAATTATCTTTTTGTCCTTTTTTCTAGGAACAATATTCATTTCAAAACAATGTCCATGAACAATTTATACCATGAAATTTGTTCAATTACAAAAAACATTGGAGTCCTTCATCTTGATTAGCATTTCTTTTTGATATTAATTGTTTGAATTCCAAATTAAAGTGTGTCCCTCGTATTTCTTTTCTGGTATAGCAATGGCTCCCTTATTGGTTCCAAACACACTTTTTGATATAGTGATCATGAAATGAAACATTTGTGTTTTAAACTACCTAGTATATTAATTAAAACATACAAGGTCCTAAACACCTTTAAAATCACTATAAAATGTCTTTACTTCCATCAACCAAATGTGTCATTCATCTTGGATTGCATTTTGTACTAATGTTAAGTGGTTTAATGCCTAAAATAATGAGACTCTCTAATGACCTCAAGGTAATCATGCTCTCTCTTTTTTGTTGCAAACGACTATTTTTTCATGTCAATGACCATGAAATTATCTTTCTGTCCTTTCTAGGGAACAATATTCATTTCAAAAACAATGTCCATGAACAATTTATACCATGAATTTTGTTCAATTACAAAAAAACATTGGAGTCCTTCATCTTGATTAGCATTTTCTTTTTGATATTAATTGTTTGAATTCCAAATTTAAAGTGTCCCCTCGTATCTTTTTCTGGTAAGCATGGCTCCCTTATTGGTTCCAAACACACTTTTTGATATAGTGATCATGAAATGAACATTTGTGGTTAAACTACCTAGTATATTAAATTAAAACATACAAGTCTAAACACCTTTAAAATCATAAATGTCTTTACTTCCATCAACCCAAATGTGTCATTCATCTTGGATTGCATTTTTGTACTAATGTTAAGTGGTTTAATGCCTAAATAATGAGACTCTCTAATGACCTCAAAGGTAATCATGCTTCTCTCTTTTTTTGTTGCAACGACTATTTTTCATACAATGACCATGAAATTATCTTTCTGTCCTTTTCTAGGAACAATATTCATTTCAAAACAATGTCCATGAACAATTTATATACCATGAATTTGTTCAATTACAAAAAACATTGGAGTCCTTCATCTTGACTTTGAACATTTCTTTTTTGATATTAATTTGTTTGAATTCCAAATTAAAAGTGTCCCTCGTATCTTTTCTGGTAAGCATGGCTCCCTTATTGGTTCCAAAACACACTTTTTGATATAGTGATCATGAAATGAACATTTTGTGGGTTAAACTAACTTAGTATATTAATTAAAACATACAAGTCTAAAAACACCTTTAAAATCTAAATGTCTTTACTTTCCATCAACCAAATGTGTCATTCATCTTGGATTGCATTTTGTACTAATGTTAAGTGGTTTAATGCCTAAATAATGAGACTCTCTAATGACCTTCAACGGCTGGTAATCATGCTCTTTTTTTGTTGCAACGACTACGACTATTTTTCATACAATGACCATGAAATTATCTTTCTGTCCTTTCTAGGAACAATATTCATTTCAAAACAATGTCCATGAACAATTTTATACCATGAATTTGTTCAATTACAAAAAAACATTGGAGTCCTTTCATCTTGATTAGCATTTCTTTTTTGATATTAATTGTTTGAATTCCAAATTTAAAGTGTACCCTCGTATCTTTTCTGGTAAGCATGGCTCTCCTTATTGGTTCCAAAACACACTTTTTGATATAGTGATCATGAAATGAACATTTGTGGGCTTAAACTACCTAGTATATTAATTAAAACATACAAGTCTAAACACCTTTAAAACCCTAAATGTCTTTACTTCCATCAACCAAATGTGTCATTCATCTTGGATTGCATTTTTGTACTAATGTTAAGTGGTTTTAATGCCTAAATAATGAGACTCTCTAATGACCTCAAGGTAATCATGTTCGTCTTTTTGTTGCAACGACTATTTTTCATACAATGAACCATGAAATTATCTTTGTGTTTCTTTCCTAGGAACAATATTCATTTCAAAACAATCTCCATGAACAATTTATACCATGAATTTGTTCAATTACAAAAAACATTGGAGTCCTTCATCTTGATTAGCATTTCTTTTTGATATTAATTGTTTTGAATTCCAAATTAAAGTGTCCCTTCGTATCTTTTTCTGGTAAGCATGGGCTCCCTTATTGGTTCCAAAACACACTTTTTGATATAGTGATCATGAAATGAACTTTTTGTGGTTAAAACTACCTAGTATATTAATTAAAACATACAAGTCTAAAGAACACCTTTAAAAATCATAAAATGTCTTTACTTTTCCATCAACCAAATGTGTCATTCATCTTGGATTGCATTTTGTACTAATGTTAAGTGGTTTAATGCCTAAAATAATGAGACTCTCTAATGACCTCTAAGGTAATCATGCGCGTCTTTTTTGTTTGCAACGACTATTTTTCATGTAATGACCATGAAATTATGCTATCTTTTGTCCTTTCTAGGAAACAATATTCATTTCAAAAACAATGTCCATGAACAATTTATACCATGAATTTGTTCAATTACAAAAAAACATTGGAGTCCTTCATCTTGATTAGCATTTCTTTTTGATATTAATTGTTTGAATTTCATAAATTAAAGTGTCCCTCGTATCTTTTCTGGTAAGCAATGGCTCCCTTATTGGTTCCAAACACACTTTTTGATATAGTGATCATGAAAATGAACATTTGTGGTTTAAACTACCTAGTATATTAATTAAAACATACAAGTCTAAACACCTTTAAAATCCTAAATGTCTTACTTCCATCAACCAAAATGTGTCCAATTCATCTTGGATTGCAATTTTGTACTAATGTTAAGTGGAGTTTTAATGCCTAAATAATGAGAACTCCTCTAATGACATCAAGGTAATCATGGTCCTGCACTTTTTTCCCTTTTTCACGACTATTTTTCATACAATGACCATGAAATTATCTTTGTGTGTCTTTTCCTAGGATCACAATATTCATTTCAAAAACAATCTCCTGAACAATTTTATTACCACATGAATTTGTTCAATTACAAAAAACATTGGAGTCCTTCATCTGGAATAGCATTTCTTTTTTGATATTAATTGTTTGAATTCCAAATAAAATGTCCCCCTCGTATCTTATCTGGTAAGGCATGGCTTCCCTTAAATTGGTTCCAAAAACACGGACTTTTTTGATATGGTGATCTCATGAAATTGATACACTTTTGTGGATTAAACTATCTATATATTTATTTTAAAACATACAAGTCCTAAACACCTTTAAAAACCCTAAATGTCTTTTTACTTCCATGAACCAAATGTGTCATTCATCTTGGATTGCATCATTTGTACTAATGTTAAATGGGTTAAATGCCTACAAATAATGATCGAAGACTCTCACTAATTGACCCTCAAGGTAATCATGTTCGTACTTTTTGTTGCAACGACTATTTTTTCACAACAATGACCATGAAACATTATCACCTCTTTCTTCTAGGAACAACGTGTCATTCACAAACAACTGAACACATTGAACAATTTATACCATGAATTTATGTTTCAATACAAAAAACATCAGGAAGTTGGCATCATCTTGATTAGCATTTCCTTTAATTCATATTAATTGTTTGTCTTCCACTTCTCCATCAACCCAATGTATTCATTCAATTTGGATTGCGCGTTTCTGTACTAATGCTTTAAATTGTTTAGATGCTCTAAATATTGGAGACTCTCTAATGACCTCAAGGAAATCATGTTCGTCTTTTTGTTGCAACGACTATTTTTCATACAATGAACCGTGAA
>JBAPLH010001558.1:0-25732 GCA_037897445.1 Ceriops zippeliana
TCTTGAAAACAACACAAAAACATTAATTTTGGGATTACTGTTGCATGAAAAAAGATGTCTTTATAATAAATAAGAGTAGGAATGGCATTAGGTGCGATGCACTTGAGTAACACCGTTTAGCTATATTAGATGGAGATGCTACAAGAATAATGAGTTGATTATTTTGATGGAAGTATCTACATATTAGAGTTTTATTCGTGTTTCCCGGCTTACTGTTTTGTTAATATACAAAGCTAGGATAGCCACAATTTGTTAATATTCATGATCAATGATAAAAACAGGTGTGTTTGAAGGGAAAGGGGAAGCATTCCTTATCGAAATCATACGGGGGCTACTTTATTTTTGAATTCAACCAATTAAGATAATAAGAGTCAATAATGAACTTCAGTCTTTCTTGTGAGACATTGTTTTTAGGACAACGCCATTGTTTTGTTGGAATACGAAATGCAAACATGAATAGGATAGTAACTACACAGAGTTTGTAGATGGTGGGCTTACCTTATTTCTATCATAGTTAATGAATCAATGATCATAATGTATTAAAAAACAGGGTGTTTGGAACAAAAAGGAAGCACTTTGCTTATTTTACCTAAATAATAGGAGGGGCTACTTTATTTTAGAATTCAACTTAATTATTTATCAATAAGAAATGCAATCAAGATCAGGAAAGATATTTGTTTGTTGGAATTGAATGATTTCAGTTTCTAGATGGTTCATGGACATTGTTTTTACAATGAAATATTGTTTGTTGAAAACAACACAAAACATAAATTTCATGGTCTTGCATGAAAAAAAGTCCTTATAAACAAAAAGAAGGAGCCGCCTGATTAGCAAATGAGGAGTACTTCAAAGTCTCATTTGAGTTTAGGAATGAAACCACTTAATATTTAGCAACGGAAAAGCAAACTCAAGAATAATGTGTACATTTGTCTGATGGAAGTAACTACATTTAAGAGTGCTTTAATTGTACGTTGTTTCGGCTTACTTGTTTTGATTAGGTAATATACTACGTAGGATAGCCACAATTGTTAATTTCATGATCAATGTATAGTTAAAGGGTGTTTGGAAACAAAAGGGAACCCATTGGCTTATCAGAAATAATAGGTAGGGCTACTTTATTCTTTGGAATTCAATCCAATTAATATTAATAAGAAATGTAATCAAGAATCACTGGAAAACCATTGTTTGTTTGGAATTGAAATGAATTCATGTTTCTAAGATGGTTCATATGGACATTGTTTTTACAAATGAATATTGTTGGTGAAAACAACACCAAACATAATTTCATTGTCCTTGCATGAAAAAAGTCCTTATAACAAAAAGAGGAGCCTTATTAGCATGAGGAGACTACAAAACTAATCATTGATTAGGAATGAAAAACCACTTAATATTAGTGTGAAATGCAAACTCAAGAACGGAATGAGTACGATTTGTTGATGGAGAGTAACTACATTTAGAGATTTTAATGTGGTTATCGGGCTTACTTGTTTTGGATTATATACAAGGTAGGATAGCCACAATTGTTAATTTCATGATCAATGTTATAAAAAAAGGTGTGTTTGGAACCAAAAGGGAAGCATTTGCTTATCAGATAATAATAGGAGGGATACTTTATTTTGGATATTCAACCAATTAATATCAATAAGAAATGCTATTCAAGATCAAGGAAACATTGTTTTGTTGGAATTGAAAGAATTTCAGTATTCTAGATGGTTCATGGACATTGTTTTTACAATGAATATTGTTCTTGGGAAAAACAACACAAAACATAATTTCATTGTCCTTGCATGAAAAAAAGTCCTTATAACAAAAAAAGGAGCCTGATTAGCATGAGGAACTACAAAGTCTTCATTGATTAGGAATGAAACCACTTGAATATTAGTACGAAATGCAAACCAAGAATAATGAGTACATTTGTTGATGGAAGTAACTACATTTAGAGTTTTAATGGTGTTTTCGGCTTACTTTGTTTTGATTAATATACAAGGTAGGATAGCCACAATTGTTAATTTCATGATCAATGTATAAAAAAGGTGTGTTTGGAACCAAAAGGGAAGCATTGCTTATCATAAATAATAGGAGGGATACTTTATTTTGGAATTCAACCAATTAATATCAATAAGAAATGCTAATCAAGATCAAGAAACCATTGTTTTTGTTGGAATTGAATGAATTCAGTTTCTAGATGGTTCATGGACATTGTTTTTACAATGAATATTGTTGTTGAAAACAACACAAAACATAATTTCATTGTCCTTGCATGAAAAAAGTCCTTATAACAAAAAGAGGAGCCTGATTAGCATGAGGAGACTACAAAGTCTCATTGATTAGGAATGAAACCACTTAATATTAGTGTGAAATGCAAACCAAGAATAATGAGTACATTTGTTGATGGAAGTAACTACATTTAGAGTTTTAATGGTGTTTCGGCTTACTTGTTTTGATTAATATACAAGGTAGGATAGCCACAATTGTTAATTTCATGATCAATGTATAAAAAAGGGTGTTTGGAACCAAAAGGGAAGCATTGCTTATCAGAAATAATAGGAGGGATACTTTATTTTGGAATTCAACCAATTAATATCAATAAGAAATGCTAATCAAGATCAAAGGAAACCATTGTTTTTGTTGGAATTGAATGAATTCAGTTTCTAGATGGTTTCATGGACATTGTTTTTTACAATGAATATTGTTGTTGAAAAACAACACAAAACATAATTTCACGGTCCTTGCATGAAAAAAGTCCTTATAAACAAAAAAGAGGAGCCTGATTAGCATGAGGAGACTACAAAGTCTCATTGATTAGGAATGAAACCACTTAATATTAGTGTGAAATGCAAACCAAGAATAATGAGTACATTTGTTGATGGAAGTAACTACATTTAGAGTTTTAATGGTGTTTCGGCTTACTTGTTTTGATTTAATATACAAGGTAGGATAGCCACAATTGTTAATTTCATGATCAATGTATAAAAAAGGGTGTTTGGAACCAAAAAGGGAAGCATTGCTTATCAGAAATAATAGGAGGGATACTTTATTTTGGAATTCAAACCAATTAATATCAATACGAAATGCTAATCAAGATCAAGGAAACCATTGTTTTGTTGGAATTGAATGAATTCAGTTTCTAGATGGTTCATGGACATTGTTTTTACAATGAATATTGTTGTTGAAAACAACACAAAACATAATTTCATGGTCCTTGCATGAAAAAGTCCCTTATAACAAAAAGAGGAGCCTGATTAGCATGAGGGAGACTACAAAGTCTCATTGATTAGGAATGAAACCACTTAATATTAGTACGAAATGCAAATCAAGAAGAATGAGTACATTTGTTTGATGGAAGTAACTACATTTAGAGTTTTAATGGTGTTTCGGCTTACTTGTTTTGATTAATATACAAGGTAGGATAGCCACAATTGTGAATTTCATGATCAATGTATAAAAAAAGGGTGTTTGGAACCAAAAGGGAAGCATTGCTTATCAGAAATAATAGGAGGGATACTTTATTTTGGAATTCAACCAATTAATATCAATAAGAAATGCTAATCAAGATCAAGGAAACCATTGTTTTGTTGGAATTGAATGAATTCAGTTTCTAGATGGTTCATGGACATTGTTTTTTACAATGAATATTGTTGTTTTGAAAACAACACAAAACATAATTTCATTTTGGTCCTTGCATGAAAAAAAGTCCTTATATAACAAAAAGAGGAGCCTGATTAGCATGAGGAGACTACAAAGTCTCATTGATTAGGAATGAAACCACTTAATATTAGTGTGAAATGCAAACCAAGAATAATGAGTACATTTGTTTGATGGAAGTAACTACATTTAGAGTTTTAATGGTGTTTTTCGGCTTACTTGTTTTTGATTAATATACAAGGTAGGATAGCCACAATTGTGAATTTCATGATCAATGTATAAAAAAGGGTGTTTGGAACCAAAAGGGAAGCATTGCTTTATCAGAAATAATAGGAGGGATACTTTATTTTGGAATTCAACCAATTAATATCAATAAGAAATGCTAATCAAGATCAAGGAAACCATTGTTTTGTTGGAATTGAATGAATTCAGTTTCTAGATGGTTCATGGACATTGTTTTTTACAATGAATATTGTTGTTTGAAAACAACACAAAACATAATTTCATTGTCCTTGCATGAAAAAAAGTCCTTATAACAAAAAGAGGAGCCTGATTAGCATGAGGAGACTACAAAGTCTCATTGATTAGGAATGAAAACCACTTAATATTAGCACGAAAATGCAAATCAAGAAGAATGAGTACATTTGTTGATGGAAGTAACTACATTTAGAGTTTTAATGGTGTTTCGGCTTACTTGTTTTTGATTAATATACAAGGTAGGATAGCCACAATTGTGAATTTCATGATCAATGTATAAAAAAGGGTGTTTGGAACCAAAAGGGAAGCATTGCTTATCAGAAATAATAGGAGGGATACTTTATTTTGGAATTCAACCAATTAATATCAATAAGAAATGCTAATCAAGATCAAGGAAACCATTGTTTGTTGGAATTGAATGAATTCAGTTTTCTAGATGGTTCATGGACATTGTTTTTACAATGAATATTGTTGTTGAAAAAAACAACACAAAACATAATTTCATGGTCCTTGCATGAAAAAAGTCCTTATAACAAAAAGAGGAGCCTGATTAGCATGAGGAGACTACAAAGTCTCATTGATTAGGAATGAAACCACTTAATATTAGTGTACGAAAATGCAAAACCAAGAAGAATGAGTACATTTTGTTGATGGAAGTAACTACATTTAGAGTTTTAATGTGTGTTTCGGCTTACTTTGTTTTGATTAATATACAAGGTAGGATAGCCACAATTGTTAATTTCATGATCAATGTATAAAAAAAGGGTGTTTGGAACCAAAAGGGAAGCATTGCTTATCAGAAATAATAGGAGGGCTACTTTATTTTGGAATTCAACCAATTAATATCAATAAGAAATGCTACTCAAGATCAAGGAAACCATTGTTTTGTTGGAATTGAATGAATTCAGTTTCTAGATGGTTCATGGACATTGTTTTTTACAATGAATATTGTTGTTGAAAAAAACAACACAAAACATAATTTCATGGTCCTTGCATGAAAAAAGTCCTTATAACAAAAAGAGGAGCCTGATTAGCATGAGGAGACTACAAAGTCTCATTGATTAGGAATGAAACCACTTAATATTAGCACGAAATGCAAATCAAGAAGAATGAGTACATTTGTTGATGGAAGTAACTACATTTAGAGTTTTAATGGTGTTTCGGCTTACTTTTTTTTGATTAATATACAAGGTAGGATAGCCACAATTGTGAATTTCATGATCAATGTATAAAAAAGGGTGTTTGGAACCAAAAAGGGAAGCATTGCTTATCAGAAATAATAGGAGGGATACTTTATTTTGGAATTCAAACCAAATTAATATCAATAATAAATGCTAATCAAGATCAAGGAAACCATTGTTTTGTTGGAATTGAATGAATTCAGTTTCTAGATGGTTCATGGACATTGTTTTTACAATGAATATTGTTGTTGAAAACAACACAAAACATAATTTCATGGTCCTTGCATGAAAAAAGTCCTTATAACAAAAAAAGAGGAGCCTGATTAGCATGAGGAGAGACTACAAAGTCTCATTGATTAGGAATGAAACCACTTAATATTAGCACGAAATGCAAACCAAGAAGAATGAGTACATTTGTTGATGGAAGTAACTACATTTAGAGTTTTTAATGTGTTGTTTCGGCTTACTTGTTTTTTTGATTAATATACAAGGTAGGATAGCCACAATTGTTAATTTCATGATCAATGTATAAAAAAGGGTGTTTGGAACCAAAAGGGAAGCATTGCTTATCAGAAATAATAGGAGGGATACTTTTTTTGGAATTCAACCAATTAATATCAATAAGAAATGCTAATCAAGATCAAGGAAACCATTGTTTTGTTGGAATTGAATGAATTCAGTTTCTAGATGGTTCATGGACATTGTTTTTTACAATGAATATTGTTGTTGAAAAAACAACACAAAACATAATTTCATGGTCCTTGCATGAAAAAAGTCCTTATAACACAAAAAGAGGAGCCTGATTAGCATGAGGAGACTACAAAGTCTCATTGATTAGGAATGAAACCACTTAATATTAGCACGAAATGCAAATCAAGAAGAATGAGTACATTTTGTTGATGGAAGTAACTACATTTAGAGTTTTAATGGTGTTTCGGCTTACTTGTTTTTTGATTAATATACAAGGTAGGATAGCCACAATTGTGAAATTTCATGATCAATGTATAAAAAAAGGGTGTTTGGAACCAAAAGGGAAGCATTGCTTATCAGAAATAATAGGAGGGATACTTTTTTATTTTGGAATTCAACCAATTAATATCAATAAGAAATGCTAATCAAGATCAAGGAAACCATTTGTTTGTTGGAATTGAATGAATTCAGTTTCTAGATGGTTCATGGACATTGTTTTTACAATGAATATTGTTGTTGAAAAAACAACACAAAACATAATTTCATGGTCCTTGCATGAAAAAAAAAGTCCCTTATAACAAAAAGAGGAGCCTGATTAGCATGAGGAGACTACAAAGTCTCATTGATTAGGAATGAAACCACTTTAATATTAGCACGAAATGCAAATCAAGAAGAATGAGTACATTTGTTGATGGAAGTAACTACATTTAGAGTTTTTAATGGTGTTTTCGGCTTACTTGTTTTGATTAATATACAAGGTAGGATAGCCACAATTGTGAATTTCATGATCAATGTATAAAAAAGGGTGTTTGGAACCAAAAGGGAAGCATTGCTTATCAGAAATAATAGGAGGGATACTTTATTTTGGAATTCAACCAATTAATATCAATAAGAAATGCTAATCAAGATCAAGGAAACCATTGTTTTGTTGGAATTGAATGAATTCAGTTTCTAGATGGTTCATGGACATTGTTTTTTACAATGAATATTGTTGTTGAAAACAACACAAAACATAATTTCATGGTCCTTGCATGAAAAAAAGTCCTTATAACAAAAAGAGGAGCCTGATTAGCATGAGAGGAGACTACAAAGTCTCATTGATTAGGAATGAAACCACTTAATATTAGCACGAAATGCAAATCAAGAAGAATGAGTACATTTGTTGATGGAAGTAACTACATTTAGAGTTTTAATGGTGTTTCGGCTTACTTGTTTTTGATTAATATACAAGGTAGGATAGCCACAATTGTTAATTTCATGATCAAATGTATAAAAAAGGGTGTTTGGAAACCAAAAGGGAAGCATTGCTTATCAGAAATAATAGGAGGGATACTTTATTTTGGAATTCAACCAATTAATATCAATAAGAAATGCTAATCAAGATCAAGGAAACCATTGTTTTGTTGGAATTGAATGAATTCAGTTTCTAGATGGTTCATGGACATTGTTTTTACAATGAATATTGTTGTTGAAAAAACAACACAAAACATAATTTCATGGTCCTTGCATGAAAAAAGTCCTTATAACAAAAAAGAGGAGCCTGATTAGCATGAGGAGACTACAAAGTCTCATTGATTAGGAATGAAACCACTTAATATTAGCACGAAATGCAAATCAAGAAGAATGAGTACATTTGTTGATGGAAGTAACTACATTTAGAGTTTTAATGGTGTTTCGGCTTACTTGTTTTATTTAATATACAAGGTAGGATAGCCACAATTGTTAATTTCATGATCAATGTATAAAAAAAGGGTGTTTGGAACCAAAAGGGAAGCATTGCTTATCAGAAATAATAGGAGGGCTACTTTATTTTGGAATTCAACCAATTAATATCAATAAGAAATGCTAATCAAGATCAAGGAAACCATTGTTTTGTTGGAATTGAATGAATTCAGTTTCTAGATGGTTCATGGACATTGTTTTTTACAATGAATATTGTTGTTGAAAACAACACAAAACATAATTTCATCATGGTCCTTGCATGAAAAAAGTCCTTATAACAAAAAGAGGAGCCTGATTAGCATGAGGAGACTACAAAGTCTCATTGATTAGGAATGAAACCACTTAATATTAGCACGAAATGCAAATCAAGAAGAATGAGTACATTTGTTGATGGAAGTAACTACATTTAGAGTTTTAATGGTGTTTCGGCTTACTTGTTTTGATTAATATACAAGGTAGGATAGCCACAATTGTGAATTTCATGATCAATGTATAAAAAAAAGGGTGTTTGGAACCAAAAGGGAAGCATTGCTTATCAGAAATAATATAGGAGGGATACTTTATTTTGGAATTCAACCAATTAATATCAATAAGAAATGCTAATCAAGATCAAGGAAACCATTGTTTTGTTTGGAATTGAATGAATTCAGTTTCTAGATGGTTCATGGACATTGTTTTTACAATGAATATTGTTTGTTGAAAACAACACAAAACATAATTTCATGGTCCTTGCATGAAAAAAGTCCTTATAACAAAAAAGAGGAGCCTGATTAGCATGAGGAGACTACAAAGTCTCATTGATTAGGAATGAAACCACTTAATATTAGTGTGAAATGCAAATCAAGAAGAATGAGTACATTTGTTGATGGAAGTAACTACATTTAGAGTTTTTAATGGTGTTTCGGCTTACGTTTTTTGATTAATATACAAGGTAGGATAGCCACAATTGTGAATTTCATGATCAATGTATAAAAAAAAGGGTGTTTGGAACCAAAAGGGAAGCATTGCTTATCAGAAATAATAGGAGGGATACTTTTATTTTGGAATTCAACCAATTAATATCAATAAGAAATGCTAATCAAGATCAAGGAAAACCATTGTTTTGTTGGAATTGAATGAATTCAGTTTCTAGATGGTTCATGGACATTGTTTTTTACAATGAATATTGTTGTTGAAAACAAACACAAAACATAATTTCATGGTCCTTGCATGAAAAAAAGTCCCTTATAACAAAAAGAGGAGCCTGATTAGCATGAGGAGACTACAAAGTCTCATTGATTAGGAATGAAACCACTTAATATTAGTGTGAAATGCAAATCAAGAAGAATGAGTACATTTGTTGATGGAAGTAACTACATTTAGAGTTTTAATGGTGTTTCGGCTTACTTGTTTTGATTAATATACAAGGTAGGATAGCCACAATTGTTGAATTTCATGATCAATGTATATAAAAAAAGGGTGTTTGGAACCAAAAAGGGAAGCATTGCTTATCAGAAAAATAATAGGAGGGATACTTTATTTTTGAATTCAAACCAATTAATATCAATAAGAAATGCTAATCAAGATCAAGGAAACCATTGTTTGTTGGAATTGAATGAATTCAGTTTCTAGATGGTTCATGGACATTGTTTTTTACAATGAATATTGTTGTTTGAAAACAACACAAAACATAATTTCATGGTCCTTGCATGAAAAAAGTCCTTATAACAAAAAGAGGAGCCTGATTAGCATGAGGAGACTACAAAGTCTCATTGATTAGGAATGAAACCACTTAATATTAGCACGAAATGCAAATCAAGAAGAATGAGTACATTTGTTGATGGAAGTAACTACATTTAGAGTTTTAATGGTGTTTCGGCTTACTTGTTTTGATTAATATACAAGGTAGGATAGCCACAATTGTTAATTTTCATGATCAATGTATAAAAAAGGGTGTTTGGAACCAAAAGGGAAGCATTGCTTATCAGAAATAATAGGAGGGATACTTTATTTTGGAATTCAACCAATTAATATCAATAAGAAATGCTAATCAAGATCAAGGAAACCATTTGTTGTTGGAATTGAATGAATTCAGTTTCTAGATGGTTCATGGACATTGTTTTTACAATGAATATTGTTGTTGAAAACAACACAAAACATAATTTCATGGTCCTTGCATGAAAAAAGTCCTTTATAACAAAAAAAGAGGAGCCTGATTAGCATGAGGAGACTACAAAGTCTCATTGATTAGGAATGAAACCACTTAATATTTAGCACGAAATGCAAATCAAGAAGAATGAGTACATTTGTTGATGGAAGTAAACTACATTTAGAGTTTTTAATGGTGTTTCGGCTTACTTGTTTTGATTAATATACAAGGTAGGATAGCCACAATTGTGAATTTCATGATCAATGTATAAAAAAAGGGTGTTTGGAACCAAAAGGGAAGCATTGCTTATCAGAAAAATAATAGGAGGGATACTTTATTTTGGAATTCAACCAATTAATATCAATAAGAAAATGCTAATCAAGATCAAGGAAACCATTGTTTTGTTTGGAATTGAATGAATTCAGTTTCTAGATGGTTCATGGACATTGTTTTTACAAATGAATATTGTTGTTGAAAACAACACAAAAACATAATTTCATGGTCCTTGCATGAAAAAAAAGTCCTTTATAACAAAAAGAGGAGCCTGATTAGCATGAGAGAGACTACAAAGTCTCATTGATTAGGAATGAAACCACTTTAATATTAGCACGAAATGCAAATCAAGAAGAATGAGTACATTTGTTGATGGAAGTAACTACATTTAGAGTTTTAATAATGTGTGTTTCGGCTTACTTACTTGTTTTGATTAATATACAAGGTAGGATAGCCACAATTTGTTAATTTCATGATCAATGTATAAAAAAAAAGGGTGTTTGGAACCAAAAGGGAAGCATTGCTTATCAGAAATAATAGGAGGGATACTACTTTTTATTTTGGAATTCAAACCAATTAATATCAATAAGAAATGCTAATCAAGATCAAGGAAACCATTGTTTTTTTGTTGGAATTGAATGAATTCAGTTTCTAGATGGTTCATGGACATTGTTTTTTACAATGAATATTGTTGTTGAAAACAACACAAAACATAATTTCATGGTCCTTGCATGAAAAAAAGTCCTTATAAAAAAAAAGAGGAGCCTGATTAGCATGAGGAGACTACAAAGTCTCATTGATTAGGAATGAAAACCACTTAATATTAGCACACGAAATGCAAATCAAGAAGAATGAGTACATTTGTTGATGGAAGTAACTACATTTAGAGTTTTTTAATGGTGTTTCGGCTTACTTTTTTTTGATTAATATACAAGGTAGGATAGCCACAATTGTGAATTTCATGATCAATGTATAAAAAAAGGGTGTTTGGAACCAAAAGGGAAGCATTGCTTATCAGAAATAATAGGAGGGCTACTTTATTTTGGAATTCAACCAATTTAATATCAATAAGAAATGCTAATCAAGATCAAGGAAAACCATTGTTTTGTTGGAATTGAATGAATTCAGTTTCTAGATGGTTCATGGACATTTTTTTTTACAATGAATATTGTGTTGTTGAAAACAACACAAAAACATAATTTCATGGTCCTTGCATGAAAAAAGTCCTTATAACACAAAAAGAGGAGCCTGATTAGCATGAGGAGACTACAAAGTCTCATTGATTAGGAATGAAACCACTTAAATATTAGCACGAAAATGCAAATCAAGAAGAATGAGTACATTTGTTGATGGAAGTAACTACATTTAGAGTTTTTAATGGTGTTTCGGCTTACTTGTTTTGATTAATATACAAGGTAGGTAGGATAGCCACAATTGTGAATTTCATGATCAATGTATAAAAAAAGGGTGTTTGGAACCAAAAGGGAAGCAGCATTGCTTATCAGAAGAATAATAGGAGGGATACTTTATTTTGGAATTCAACCAATTAATATCAATAAGAAATGCTAATCAAGATCAAAGGAAACCATTGTTTTGTTGGAATTGAATGAATTCATTCAGTTTCTAGATGGTTCATGGACATTGTTTTTACAATGAATATTGTTGTTGAAAACAACACAAAACATAATTTCATGGTCCTTGCATGAAAAAAAGTCCTTATAAAACAAAAAGAGGAGCCTGATTAGCATGAGGAGACTACAAAAGTCTCATTGATTAGGAATGAAACCACACTTATATTATTAGCACGAAATGCAAATCAAGAAAGAATGAGTACATTTGTTGATGGAAGTAACTATTTACATTTAGAGTTTTAAATGGTGTTTCGGCTTACTTGTTTTGATTAATATACAAGGTAGGATAGCCACAATTGTGAATTTCATGATCAATGTATAAAAAAAGGGTGTTTGGAACCAAAAGGGAAGCATTGGCTTATCAGAAATAATAGGAGGGGCTACTTTATTTTGGAATTCAACCAATTAATATCAATAAGAAATGCTAATCAAGATCAAGGAAACCATTGTTTTGTTGGAATTGAATGAATTCAGTTTCTAGATGGTTCATGGACATTGTTTTTACAATGAATATTGTTGTTGAAAAAACAACACAAAACATAATTTCATGGTCCTTGCATGAAAAAAAAGTCCTTATAACAAAAAAGAGGAGCCTGATTAGCATGAGGAGACTACAAAGTCTCATTGATTAGGAATGAAACCACTTAATATTAGTACGAAAAAAATGCAAATCAAGAAATAATGAGTACATTTGTTGATGGAAGTAACTACATTTAGAGTTTTAATGGTGTTTTCGGCTTACTTGTTTTTTGATTAATATACAAGGTAGGATAGCCACAATTGTGAATTTCATGATCAATGTATAAAAAAGGGTGTTTGGAACCAAAAGGGAAGCATTGCTTATCAGAAAATAATAGGAGGGATACTTTATTTTGGAATTCAACCAATTAATATCAATAAGAAATGCTAATCAAGATCAAGGAAACCATTGTTTTGTTGGAATTGAATGAATGAATTTCAGTTCTAGATGGTTCTAGATGGTTCATGGACATTTTTTTTTACAATGAATATATTGTTGTTGAAAAACAACACAAAACATAATTTCATGGTCCTTGCATGAAAAAAGTCCCTTATAACAAAAAGAGAGGAGCCTGATTAGCATGAGGAGACTACAAAGTCAAAGTCTCATTGATTAGGAATGAAACCACTTAATATTAGCACGAAATGCAAATCAACAAGAAGAATGAGTACACATTTGTTGATGGAAGTAACTACATTTAGAGTTTTAATGGTGTTTCGGCTTACTTTTTTTGATTATATATACAAGGTAGGATAGCCACAATTGTGAAATTTCATGATCAATGTAAAAAAAAGGGTGTTTGTTTGGAACCAAAAGGGAAGCATTGCTTATCAGAAATAATAGGAGGGATACTTTATTTTGGAATTCAACCAATTAATATCAATAAGAAATGCTAATCAAGATCAAGGAAACCATTGTTTGTTGGAATTGAATGAATTCAGTTTTTCTAGATGGTTCATGGACATTGTTTTTTTACAATGAATATTGTTTGTTGAAAACAACACAAAACATAATTTCATGGTCCCTCCTGCATGCATGAAAAAAGTCCTTATAACAAAAAAGAGGAGCCTGATTAGCATGAGGAGACTACAAAGTCTCATTGATTAGGAATGAAAAACCACTTAATATTAGCACGAAATGCAAATCAAGAAGAATGAGTACATTTGTTGATGGAAGTAACTACATTTAGAGTTTTAATGGTGTTTCGGCTTACTTGTTTTTTTGATTAATATACAAGGTAGGATAGCCACAATTGTGAATTTCATGATCAATGTATAAAAAAAAAGGGTGTTTGGAACCAAAAGGGAAGCATTGCTTATCATCAGAAATAATAGGAGGGATACTTTATTTTGGAATTCAACCAATTTAATATCAATAAGAAATGCTAATCAGATCAAGGAAACCATTGTTTTGTTGGAATTGAATGAATTCAGTTTCTAGATGGTTCATGGACATTGTTTTTTTACAATGAATATTGTTGTTTGAAAACAACACAAAACATAATTTCATGGTCCTTGCATGAAAAAAAAGTCCTTAAAACAAAAAGAGGAGCCTGATTAGCATGAGGAGACTACAAAGTCTCATTTGATTAGGAATGAAACCACTTAATATTAGCACGAAATGCAAATCAAGAAGAAATGAGTACATTTGTTGATGGAAGTAACTACATTTAGAGTTTTAATGGTGTTTCGGCTTACTTGTTTTGATTAATATACAAGGTAGGATAGCCACAATTGTTAATTTCATGATCAATGTATAAAAAAGGGTGTTTTGGAACCAAAAGGGAAAGCATTGCTTATCAGAAATAATAGGAGGGATATTTTTTAATTTGGAATTCAACCAAATTAATATCAATAAGAAATGCTAATCAAGATCAAGGAAACCATTGTTTTGTTGGAATTGAATGAATTCAGTTTCTAGATGGTTCATGGACATTGTTTTTTTACAATGAATATTGTTGTTGTTGAAAACAACACAAAAACATAATTTCATGGTCCTTGCATGAAAAAAGTCCTCCTTATAAAAAAAAGAGGAGCCTGATTAGCATGAGGAGACTACAAAAGTCAAAGTCTCATTGATTAGGAATGAAACCACTTAATATTAGCACGAAATGCAAATCAAGAAGAATGAGTACATTTGTTGATGGAAGTAACTACATTTAGAGTTTTTAATGGTGTTTCGGCTTACTTGTTTTTTTGATTAATATACAAGGTAGGATAGCCACAATTGTGAATTTCATGATCAATGTATATAAAAAAGGGTGTTTGGAACCAAAAAGGGAAGCATTGCTTATCAGAAATAATAGGAGGGATACTTTATTTTGGAATTCAACCAATTAATATCAATAAGAAATGCTAATCAAGATCAAGGAAACCATTGTTTTGTTGGAATTGAATGAATTCAGTTTCTAGATGGTTCATGGACATTGTTTTTTTACAATGAATATTGTTGTTGAAAAACAACACAAAACATAATTTCATGGTCCTTGCATGAAAAAAGTCCCTATATAAAAAAAAGAGGAGCCTGATTAGCATGAGGAGACTACTACAAAGTCTCATTGATTAGGAATGAAACCACTTAATATTAGTGTGAAATGCAAAATCAAGAAGAATGAGTACATTTGTTGATGGAAGTAACTACATTTAGAGTTTTAATGGTGTTTTCGGCTTACTTGTTTTTTTGATTAATTAATATACAAGGTAGGATAGCCCACAATTGTTAATTTCATGATCAATGTATAAAAAAGGGTGTTTGGAACCAAAAGGGAAGCATTGCTTATCAGAAATAATAGGAGGGATACTTTATTTTGGAATTTCAACCAATTAATATCAATAAGAAAATGCTAATCAAGATCAAGGAAACCATTTTTTTGTTGGAATTGAATGAATTCAGTTTCTAGATGGTTCATGGACATTGTTTTTACAATGAATATTGTTGTTGAAAAACAACACAAAACATAATTTCATGGTCCTTGCATGAAAAAAGTCCTTATAACAAAAAGAGGAGCCTGATTAGCATGAGGAGACTACAAAGTCTCATTGATTAGGAATGAAACTTAATATTAGCACGAAATGCAAATCATGAAGAATGAGTACATTTGTTGATGAAAGTAACTACATTTAGAGTTTTAATGGTGTTTTGGCTTACTTGTTTTGATTAATATACAAGGTAGGATAGCCACAATTGTGAATTTCATGATCAATGTATAAAAAAGGGTGTTTGGAAACAAAAGGGAAGCATTGCTTATCAGAAATAATAGGAGGGATACTTTATTTTGGAATTCAACCAATTTAATATCAATAAGAAATGCTAATCAAGATCAAGGAAAACCATTGTTTTGTTGGAATTGAATGAATTCAGTTTCTAGATGGTTCATGGACATTGTTTTTACAATGAATATTGTTGTTGAAAACAACACACAAAACATAATTTCATGGTCCTTGCATGAAAAAAGTCCTTATAACAAAAAGAGGAGCCTGATTAGCATGAGGAGACTACAAAGTCTCATTGATTAGGAATGAAACCACTTTAATATTAGCACGAAATGCAAATCAAGAAGAATGAGTACATTTGTTGATGGAAGTAACTACATTTAGAGTTTTAATGGTGTTTCGGGCTTACTTGTTTTGATAATATATACAAGGTAGGATAGCCACAATTGTGAATTTCATGATCAAATGTATAAAAAAGGGTGTTTGGAACCAAAAGGGAAGCATTGCTTATCAGAAATAAATAGGAGGGATACTTTATTTTGGAATTCAACCAATTAATATCAATAAGAAAATGCTAATCAAGATCAAGGAAACCATTGTTTTGTTGGAATTGAATGAATTCAGTTTTTCTAGATGGTTCATGGACATTGTTTTTACAATGAAATATTGTTGAAAAAAACAACACAAAACATAATTTCATGGTCCTTGCATGAAAAAAAGTCCTTATAACAAAAAGAGGAGCCTGATTAGCATGAGGAGACTACAAAGTCTCATTGATTAGGAATGAAACCACTTAATATTAGCACGAAATGCAAATCAAGAAGAAATGAGTACATTTGTTGATGGAAGTAACTACATTTAGAGTTTTAATGGTGTTTTCGGCTTACTTGTTTTTGATTAATATACAAGGTAGGATAGCCACAATTGTGAATTTCATGATCAATGTATAAAAAAGGGTGTTTGGAACCAAAAGGGAAGCATTGCTTATCAGAAATAATAGGAGGGATACTTTATTTTGGAATTCAAACCAATTAATATCAATAAGAAATGCTAATCAAGATCAAGGAAACCATTGTTTTGTTGGAATTGAATGAATTCAGTTTCTAGATGGTTCATGGACATTGTTTTTACAATGAATATTGTTGTTGAAAAACAACACAAAACATAATTTCATGGTCCTTGCATGAAAAAAAGTCCTTATAAAAAAAAAGAGGAGCCTGATTAGCATGAGGAGACTACAAAGTCTCATTGATTAGGAATGAAACCACTTAATATTAGCACGAAATGCAAATCAAGAAGAATGAGTACATTTGTTGATGGAAGTAACTACATTTAGAGTTTTAATGGTGTTTCGGCTTACTTGTTTTTTGATTAATATACAAGGTAGGATAGCCACAATTGTGAATTTCATGATCAATGTATAAAAAAAAGGGTGTTTGGAACCAAAAGGGAAGCATTGCTTATCAGAAAATAATAGGAGGGATACTTTATTTTGGAATTCAACCAATTAATATCAATAAGAAAAATGCTAATCAAGATCAAGGAAACCATTGTTTTGTTTGGAATTGAATGAATTCAGTTTCTAGATGGTTCATGGACATTTTTTTTTTACAATGAATTGTTGTTGAAAACAACACAAAAACATAATTTCATGGTCCTTGCATGAAAAAAGTCCTTATAACAAAAAGAGAGAGCCTGATTAGCATGAGGAGACTACAAAGTCTCTCATTGATTAGGAATGAAACCACTTTAATATTAGTACGCACGAAATGCAAATCAAGAAGAATGAGTACATTTGTTGATGGAAGTAACTACTACACTACATTTAGAGTTTTAATGGTGTTTCGGCTTACTTGTTTTGATTAATATACAAGGTAGGATAGCCACAATTGTGAATTTCATGATCAATGTATATAAAAAAAGGGTGTTTGGAACCAAAAGGGAAGCATTGCTTATCAGAAATAATAGGAGGGATACTTTATTTTGGAATTCAACCAATTAATATCAATAAAGAAATGCTAATCAAGATCAAGAAAAAACCATTGTTTTGTTGGAATTGAATGAATTCAGTTTCTAGATGGTTCATGGACATTGTTTTTTACAATGAATATTGTTGTTGAAAAACAACACAAAACATAATTTCATGGTCCTTGCATGAAAAAAGTCCTTATAACAAAAAGAGGAGGAGCCTGATTAGCATGAGGAGACTACAAAGTCTCATTGATTAGGAATGAAACCACTTAATATTAGCACGAAATGCAAATCAAGAAGAATGAGTACATTTGTTGATGGAAGTAACTACATTTAGAGTTTTAATGGTGTTTTCGGCTTACTTGTTTTTGATTAATAATACACAAGGTAGGATAGCCACAATTGTGAATTTCATGATCAATGTATAAAAAAGGGTGTTTGGAACCACAAAAGGGAAGCATTGCTTATCAGAAATAATAGGAGGGATACTTTATTTTGGAATTCAACCAATTAATATCAATAAGAAATGCTAATCAAAGATCAAGGAAACCATTGTTTTTGTTGGAATTGAATGAATTCAGTTTCTAGATGGTTCATGGACATTGTTTTTACAATGAATATTGTTGTTGAAAACAACACAAAACATAAATTTCATGGTCCTTGCATGAAAAAAGTCCTTATAACAAAAAGAGGAGCCTGATTAGCATGAGGAGACTACAAAGTCTCATTGATTAGGAATGAAACCACTTAATATTAGCACGAAATGCAAAATCAAGAAGAATGAGTACATTTGTTGATGGAAGTAACTACTACATTTAGAGTTTTAATGGTGTTTCGGCTTACTTGTTTTTGATTAATATACAAGGTAGGATAGCCACAATTGTGAATTTCATGATCAATGTATAAAAAAAGGGTGTTTGGAACCAAAAGGGAAGCATTGCTTATCAGAAATAATAGGAGGGATACTTTATTTTGGAATTCAACCAATTAATATCAAATAAGAAATGCTAATCAAGATCAAGGAAACCATTGTTTTGTTGGAATTGAATGAATTCAGTTTTCTAGATGGTTCATGGACATTGTTTTTACAATGAATATTGTTGTTGAAAACAACACAAAACATAATTTCATGGTCCTTGCATGAAAAAAGTCCTTATAACAAAAAGAGGAGCCTGATTAGCATGAGGAGACTACAAAGTCTCATTGATTAGGAATGAAACCACTTAATATTAGCACGAAGTGCAAATGAAGAAGAATGAGTACATTTGTTGATGGAAGTAACTACATTTAGAGTTTTAATGGTGTTTCGGCTTACTTTTTTTTGATTAATATACAAGGTAGGATAGCCACAATTGTGAATTTCATGATCAATGTATAAAAAAAGGGTGTTTGGAACCAAAAGGGAAGCATTGCTTATCAGAAATAATAGGAGGGATACTTTATTTTGGAATTCAACCAATTAATATCAATAAGAAATGCTAATCAAGATCAAGGAAAACCATTGTTTTGTTGGAATTGAATGAATTCAGTTTCTAGATGGTTCATGGACATTGTTTTTTACAATGAATTATTGTGTTGAAAAACAACACAAAACATAATTTCATGGTCCTTGCATGAAAAAAAAGTCTTATATAACAAAAAGAGGAGCCTGATTAGCATGAGGAGACTACAAAGTCTCATTGATTAGGAATGAAACCACTTAATATTAGCACGAAATGCAAAACCAAGAAGAATGAGTACATTTGTTGATGGAAGTAACTACATTTAGAGTTTTAATGGTGTTTCGGCTTACTTGTTTTGATTAATATACAAGGTAGGATAGCCACAATTGTGAATTTCATGATCAATGTATTAAAAAGGGTGTTTGGAACCAAAAGGGAAGCATTGCTTATCAGAAATAATAGGAGGGATACTTTATTTTGGAATTCAACCAATTAATATCATCAATAAGAAATGCTAATCAAGATCAAGGAAAACCATTGTTTTGTTGGAATTGAATGAATTCAGTTTCTTCTAGATGGTTCATGGACATTGTTTTTACAATGAATATTGTTGTTGAAAACAACACAAAACATAATTTCATGGTCCTTGCATGAAAAAAGAAAAAAGTCCTTATAACAAAAAGAGAGGAGCCTGATTAGCATGAGGAGACTACAAAGTCTCATTGATTAGGAATGAAACCACTTAATATTAGTGTGAAATGCAAACCAAGAAGAAGAATGAGTACATTTGTTGATGGAAGTAACTACATTTAGAGTTTTAATGGTGTTTCGGCTTACTTGTTTTTGATTAATATATACAAGGTAGGATAGCCACAATTGTGAATTTCATGATCAATGTATAAAAAAAAGGGTGTTTGGAACCAAAAGGGAAGCATTGCTTATCAGAAATAATAGGAGGGATACTTTATTTTGGAATTCAAACCAATTAATATCAATAAGAAATGCTAATCAAGATCAAGGAAACCATTGTTTTGTTGGAATTGAATGAATTCAGTTTCTAGATGGTTCATCATGGACATTGTTTTTACAAAATGAATATGTTGTTGAAAAACAACACACAAAAACATAATTTCATGGTCCTTGCATGAAAAAAAAGTCCTTATAACAAAAAAGAGGAGCCTGATTAGCATGAGGAGACTACAAAGTCTCATTGATTAGGAATGAAACCACTTAATATTAGCACGAAATGCAAATCAAGAAGAATGAGTACATTTGTTGATGGAAAGTAACTACATTTAGAGTTTTAATGGTGTTTCGGCTTACTTTTTTTTGATGATATAATATACAAGGTAGGATAGCCACAATTGTGAATTTTCATGATCAATGTATAAAAAAGGGTGTTTGGAACCAAAAGGGAAGCATTGCTTTATCAGAAATAATAGGAGGGATACTTTATTTTGGAATTCAACCAATTAATATCAATAAGAAATGCTAATCAAGATCAAGGAAACCATTGTTTTGTTGGAATTGAATGAATTCAGTTTCTAGATGGTTCATGGACATTGTTTTTACAATGAATATTGTTGTTGAAAACAACACACAAAACATAATTTCATGGTCCTTGCATGAAAAAAGTCCTTATAACAAAAAGAGGAGCCTGATTAGCATGAGGAGACTACAAAGTCTCATTGATTAGGAATGAAAACCACTTTAATATTAGCACGAAATGCAAATCAAGAAGAATGAGTACATTTGTTGATGGAAGTAACTACATTTAGAGTTTTAATGGTGTTTCGGGCTTACTTATTTTTTGATTAATATACAAGGTAGGATAGCCACAATTGTGAATTTCATGATCAATGTATAAAAAAGGGTGTTTGGAACCAAAAGGGAAGCATTGCTTATCAGAAAATAATAGGAGGGATACTTTATTTTGGAATTCAACCAATAATAATATCAATAAGAAATGCTAATCAAGATCAAGGAAACCATTGTTTTGTTGGAATTGAATGAATTCAGTTTCTAGATGGTTCATGGACATTGTTTTTACAATGAATATTGTTGTTGAAAAAACACACACAAAACATAATTTCATGGTCCTTGCATGAAAAAAGTCCTTATAACAAAAAGAGGAGCCTGATTAGCATGAGGAGACTACAAAGTCTCATTGATTAGGAATGAAACCACTTAATATATTAGCACGAAATGCAAATCAAGAAGAATGAGTACATTTGTTGATGGAAGTAACTACATTTAGAGTTTTAATGGTGTTTCGGCTTACTTGTTTTGATTAATATACAAGGTAGGATAGCCACAATTGTGAATTTCATGATCAATGTATAAAAAAGGGTGTTTGGAACCAAAAGGGAAGCATTGCTTATATCAGAAATAATAGGAGGGATACTTTATTTTGGAATTCAACCAATTAATATCAATAAGAAATGCTAATCAAGATCAAGGAAACCATTGTTTTGTTGGAATTGAATGAATTCAGTTTCTAGATGGTTCATGGACATTGTTTTTACAATGAATATTGTTGTTTGAAAACAACACAAAACATAATTTCATGGTCCTTGCATGAAAAAAGTCCTTATAACAAAAAAGAGGAGCCTGATTAGCATGAGGAGACTACAAAGTCTCATTGATTAGGAATGAAACCACTTTAATATTAGCACGAAATGCAAATCAAGAAGAATGAGTACATTTGTTGATGGAAGTAACTACTACATTTAGAGTTTTTTAATGGTGTTTTTCGGCTTACTTGTTTTGATTAATATACAAGGTAGGATAGCCACAATTGTGAATTTCATGATCAATGTATATAAAAAAGGGTGTTTTGGAACCAAAAGGGAAGCATTGCTTATCAGAAATAATAGGAGGGATACTTTATTTTGGAATTCAACCAATTAATATCAATAAAGAAATGCTAATCAAGATCAAGGAAACCATTGTTTTGTTGGAATTGAATGAATTCAGTTTCTAGATGGTTCATGGACATTTGTTTTTACAATGAATATTGTTGTTGAAAACAACACAAAACATAATTTCATTCCATGTCCTTGCATGAAAAAAGTCCTTATAACAAAAAGAGGAGCCTGATTAGCATGAGGAGACTACAAAGTCTCATTGATTAGGAATGAAACCACTTAATATTAGCAGCACGAAATGCAAATCAAGAAGAATGAGTACATTTGTTGATGGAAGTAACTACATTTAGAGTTTTAATGGTGTGTTCGGCTTACTTGTTTTGATTAATATATACAAGGTAGGATAGCCACAATTGTGAATTTTCATGATCAATGTATAAAAAAAGGGTGTTTGGAACAAAAGGGAAGCATTGCTTATCAGAGAAATAATAGGAGGGATACTTTATTTTGGAATTCAACCAATTAATATCAATAAGAAATGCTAATCAAGATCAAGGAAACCATTGTTTTGTTGGAATTGAATGAATTCAGTTTCTAGATGGTTCATGGACATTGTTTTTTTTACAATGAATATTGTTGTTGAAAACAACACAAAACATAATTTCATGGTCCTTGCATGAAAAAAGTCCTTATAACAAAAAGAGGAGCCTGATTAGCATGAGGAGACTACAAAGTCTCATTGATTAGGAATGAAAAACCACTTAATATTAGCACGAAATGCAAATCAAGAAGAAGAATGAGTACATTTGTTGATGGAAGTAACTACATTTAGAGTTTTAATGGTGTTTTCGGCTTACTTGTTTTGATTAATATACAAGGTAGGATAGCCACAATTGTGAATTTCATGATCAATGTATAAAAAAGGGTGTTTTGGAACCAAAAGGGAAGCATTGCTTATCAGAAATAATAGGAGGGATACTTTTATTTTGGAATTCAACCAATTAATATCAATAAGAAATGCTAATCAAGATCAAAGGAAACCATTTGTTTTGTTGGAATTGAATGAATTCAGTTTTTCTAGATGGTTCATGGACATTGTTTTTACAATGAATATTGTTGTTGAAAACAACACAAAACATAATTTCATGGTCCTTGCATGAAAAAAGTCCTTATATAACAAAAAGAGGAGCCTGATTAGCATGAGGAGACTACAAAGTCTCATTGATTAGGAATGAAACCACTTAATATTAGCACGAAATGCAAATCAAGAAGAATGAGTACATTTGTTGTTGATGAAAGTAACTACATTTAGAGTTTTAATGGTGTTTCGGCTTACTTGTTTTGATTAATATATACAAGGTAGGATAGCCACAATTGTGAATTTCATGATCAATGTATAAAAAAAGGGTGTTTGGAACCAAAAGGGAAGCATTGCTTATCAGAAATAATAGGAGGGCTACTTTTATTTTGGAATTCAAACCAATTAATATCAATAAGAAATGCTAATCAAGATCAAGGAAAAACCATGTTTTGTTGGAATTGAATGAATTCAGTCAGTTTCTAGATGGTTCATGGACATTGTTTTTTTACAATGAATATTGTTCTTGAAAACAACACAAAACATAATTTCATGGTCCTTGCATGAAAAAAGCCCTTATAACAAAAAGAGGAGCCTGATTAGCATGAGGAGACTACAAAGTCTCATTGATTAGGAATGAAACCACTTAATATTAGTGTGAAATGCAAACCAAGAATAATGAGTACATTTGTTGATGGAAGTAACTACATTTAGAGTTTTAATGGTGTTTCGGCTTACTTGTTTTGATTAATATACAAGGTAGGATAGCCACAATTGTGAATTTCATGATCAATGTATAAAAAAGGGTGTTTGGAACCAAAAGGGAAGCATTGCTTATCAGAAATAATAGGAGGGATACTTTATTTTGGAATTCAACCAATTAATATCAATAAGAAATGCTAATCAAGATCAAGAAAACCATTGTTTTGTTGGAATTGAATGAATTCAGTTTCTAGATGGTTCATGGACATTGTTTTTACAATGAATATTGTTGTTGAAAACAACACAAAACATAATTTCATGGTCCTTGCATGAAAAAAGTCCTTATAACAAAAAGAGGAGCCTGATTAGCATGAGGAGACTACAAAGTCTCATTGATTAGGAATGAAACCACTTAATATTAGCACGAAATGCAAATCAAGAAGAATGAGTACATTTGTTGATGGAAGTAACTACATTTAGAGTTTTAATGGTGTTTCGGCTTACTTTGTTTTGATTAATATACAAGGTAGGATAGCCACAATTGTTGAATTTCATGATCAATGTATAAAAAGGGGTGTTTGGAACCAAAAGGGAAGCATTGCTTATCAGAAATAATAGGAGGGATACTTATTTTTTGGAATTCAACCAATTAATATCAATAAGAAATGCTAATCAAGATCAAGGAAACCATTGTTTGTTGGAATTGAATGAATTCAGTTTCTAGATGGTTCATGGACATTTGTTTTTACAATGAATATTGTTGTTGAAAACAACACAAAACATAATTTCATGGTCCCTGCATGAAAAAAGTCCTTATAAACAAAAAGTAGCATGAGGAGACTACAAAGTCTCATTGATTAGGAATGAAACCCACTTAATATTAGCACGAAATGCAAAATCAAGAAAGAATGAGTACATTTTGTTGATGGAAGTAACTACATTTAGAGTTTTTAATGGTGTTTCGGCTTACTTGTTTTGATTAATATACAAGGTAGGATAGCCACAATTGTGAATTTCATGATCAATGTATAAAAAAAGGGTGTTTTGGAACCAAAAGGGAAGCATTGCTTATCAGAAATAATAGGAGGGATACTTTATTTTGGAATTCAACCAATTAATATCAATAAGAAATGCTAATCAAGATCAAGGAAAACCATTGTTTGTTGGAATTGAATGAATTCAGTTTCTAGATGGTTCATGGACATTGTTTTTACAATGAATATTGTTGTTGAAAAAACAACACAAAACATAATTTCATGGTCCTTGCATGAAAAAAAGTCCTTATAACAAGCATGAGATGAGACTACAAAGTCTCATTGATTAGGAATGAAACCACTTTAATATTAGTGTGAAATGCAAATCAAGAATAATGGAGTAACATTTGTGTTGATGGAAGTAACTTACATCTTAGAGTTTTAATGGTGTTTTATCGGCCTTACTTGTTTTTTGATTAATATACTAAGGGTTAGGATATAGCCACAAATTGTTAAATTCTGATCAATGTAATGCAAAAAAGGGTGTTTGAGGAACGTCAAAAAGGAAGCATTGCTCATATCAGAAACGATACATACGAGGGGCTACTTTATTTTGGAATTCAAACAAATTAATATCAATAAGAAATGCTAATCAATAATCAAGGACACCATTACATTGTTATTGTTTGGAATTGAAATACATTCATTTCTTCTATTCTAGATGGTTTCATTGTACATTGTTTTTTTACAATAACAAATGTTGTATGTTGTTGAAAACCATACACAAAACATAATTTCATGGTCCTAGGGGCATGAAAAAAGTCCTTATAACAAAAAGAGGAGCCTGATTAGCATGAGGAGACTACAAAGTCTCATTGATTAGGAATGAAACCACTTAATATTAGCACGAAATGCAAATCAAGAAGAATGAGTACATTTGTTGATGGAAGTAACTACATTTAGAGTTTTAATGGTGTTTGGCTTACTTTTTTGATTAATATACAAGGTAGGATAGCCACAATTGTGAATTTCATGATCAATGTATAAAAAAGGGTGTTTGGAACCAAAAGGGAAGCATTGCTTATCAGAAATAATAGGAGGGATACTTTATTTTGGAATTCAACCAATTAATATCAATAAGAAATGCTAATCAAGATCAAGGAAACCATTGTTTGTTGGAATTGAATGAATTCAGTTTCTAGATGGTTCATGGACATTG
>JBAPLH010001559.1:0-73802 GCA_037897445.1 Ceriops zippeliana
GAGGAGGCTTGCTAGCCAAAAATAATGGGAGGAACTCTTTTTTTGAATTCAAAACAAATGTTATCAATAATTATGAATTGCTTTTTCTAAGGCTCATTGTTTGTTAAACACTGAATTGAATTTACGCGTATATTTTCGTATAAGGAGGCACTCTACAATTGTGTTCATAATGAAATACTAGTCTAATATATAAATTGAGAATTATAACATGAATTTCTTGTAATGTGTTATGTCCACGTGAAAAATTTTTTCTAGGTTTTCAACAAGAAATGGATATATATTGGTTGATTTTTATTAGAGAAATAATAAAAAATGTTAATTTCATGGTGTGAAGAGGCATGTAAATGTTTTTGGCATTGGTACCTGTGGAAATATGCAAACGTTGTGGGGGGGGGTTAATTTGTAGCTGATCGAGGTGATTGTGGGGTAGATATGGACTTGGCACGAGCTCCCCCCCCCATATTTTAGGTCAATATTTTAAAACCATGTTACATTATGGACGAATTGTGTTTGCGCTATAACCACATCAGTACAAATGCGCCTCACATTGGACATGGGGAGGATCATCATAAGAGAGTCACGTAGTCCGGGGGAGGGTCGGGGTTTTTTGAGAAACATGATGGGGGTTGCTCTGACCTTTATTATCGCCGTCGCCCCTGCTTTCCAGCATGCGACGAAAAATGAAATCAAAATCAAAGGGACTCGCCATTGTTTGTTTTTAAATTGAATGAAAATCATCTTATAAAATGGTCTTAAGGGCCAACATGTTTTCATAATGCAAGTATAGTTTTATTAAGGAGGAAAACTAGAAGTTAATTTACAAATTTATTAGCATGAAAAAATAGTTGGGGGGTGTAACAACAAGTGAAGTGGAGCCTAATGAAACAGTTGAAGTGAGGGGCAGAGAATGTATAAAAGGCTCCTCATTAATTTAAGGACTCTACATCCCAGTTTTAACTATTTGTAACGAAAATGCAAAACCCCTGATGATTGAACACCTGTTGGGGCGACATAATGGATTTTAATTAGAGTTTCCGATTTTTAGGTGAGGGTTTTAATTTTGGTGTTTTTTTGAATTTCATTGGTTGTACTAGGTATGTCTTTTAGCCCACAATGTTTTTCAGAGGTGTCATGAGTCAATGTAAAAAGTCCAAAAAGTGGGCGTTTCGGTAAATCCCAAAAGAGGGAAAAATGTCGGGTGCTAACCCCAAAAATTGAATGGTCTAGGAAGGGGGTCTAATTGTGCGGAAGGGGGGGATCGAAGGACGGGTGGGAGAGGGGGTTACGTAAGAAAAGGTTGGATTTCAAAATAACAAAAGGCGGGTGGTTTTGTTTTTTAAATTTGAATGGGGGTCATAATATAAAATGGGGAGGGGGCATGGCCCTCTTTTTCATAATGAAAAAATATTTTGTTTATTTACGAAAGAAAACAAAAAAGTTTATTGTCCCAATGTGTTCTTTGCAATGAAAAAAATAGTCCCCCCCATTGTTCAATGACTTACAAGTGCCCTAAATTTTTCATGAGGTCGATTAAAATTCACTTCCTCATTATTTGTTAAGACATTGCACCAGTTTAACCTCTTGCTAACAAAAAATGTTATGCGATTGATTTCACTCTCTATTTTTTGAATTCAACAATTAATATCAATAAGAATGCAAATTCAAAAAATTCAAGGACTCCAATTGGTTTGTTAAATTGACATGAATTCATCTATAATTTGATGGTCCATGGCATTTTTTTTTTTCATAATGAATATAGTTATTAAGAAAGAATTTATAAGTTAATTTCAAAGGTTATTGCATGAAAAATATCCCTCCTGTAAACAACAAGAGGAGCCTAATTAACAGCGGAGGTGATTAGAAAATTCTCATTATTTAGGAATTAAACCAGTTTATACATTTGTACGAAATGCAAACCACATGATGAATGGCACCTTTGGATGATGGATTTAAAATAGATTTGGGATTTTTATTGGTGTTTTATACTTGTTTGATTCAATTAATAATATACTAGGTTGTTTAGCCACATGTGTTATATTTCATGATCAATGTATCAAAAAGTGTGTTTGGAATCAAAAGAGGAAGCTTTGCTAACAAAAAATGATGCTGAGGAACTCTCTTATTTTTGAATTCAACAAATTAATATCAATAAGAAATGCAATTCAAAATCAAGGACTCCATTGTTTGTTAAATTGAATGAATTCATGTAATAGATGGTCACATGGGCATTTTTTTTTCAAAATGAATATAGTTATATTAAGAAAGAAATCAAAAAAGTTAATTTCAAGGGTTATTGCATGAAAAAAAATAGTCCTAGGTAACAACAAGAGGGAGCCTAATTAACACGAGGTGATTAGAAAAATTCTCATTATTTAGGAATTAAACCAGTTTAACATTTGTGCGAAATGCAAAACACTGTGATGAATGGCACCTTTGGCTGATGGATGTTAAATAGATTTGGATTTTTTATTGGTGTTTATATACTTGTTTGATTCAATTAATATATACTAGGTTGTTTAGCCACATGTGTTATATTTTCATGATCAATGTATCAAAAAGTGTGTTTGGAATCAAAAGAGGAGGCTTGACTAACCAAAAATGATGGGGAGGAACTCTCTATTTTTGAATTCAACAATTAATATCAATAAGAAAATGCAATTCAAAATCAAAGGACTCCATTGTTTGTTAAATTGAATGAATTCATTGTAATAGATGGTCCTATGGGGCATTTTTTTCATAAATGAATATAGTTATTAAGAAAGAATCAAAAGTTAATTTCAAAGGTTATTGCATGAAAAATAGTCCTGGTAACAACAAGAGGAGCCTAATTAACATGAGGTGGTGATTAGAAATTCTCATTATTTAGGAATTAAACCAGTTAACATTTGTTACGAAATGCAAACCTGTGATGAATGGCACCTTTGGCCTGATGGATTTAAATAGATTTTGAGTTTTTATTAATTGGTGTTATATACTTGTTTGATTTCAATTAAATATACTAGGTTGTTTAGCCCACATGTGTTATATTTCATGATCAATGTATCAAAAAGTGTGTTTGGAATCAAAAGAGGAGGCTTGCTAGCCAAAAATGATGGGAGGAACTCTCTATTTTTTGAATTCAACAATTAATATCAATAAGAAATGCAATTCAAAATCAAGGACTCCATTGTTTGTTAAATTGAATGAATTCATCTTATTGATGGTCCATATGTGGCAATTTTTTTCATAATGAATATAGTTATTAAGAAAGAAGAAAACAAAAGTTAATTTCAAGGTTATTATTGCATGAAAAATAGTCCTGGTAACAACAAGAGGAGAGCCTAATTAACATGAGGTGATTAGAAAAATGTCTCATTATTTAGGAATTAAAAACCAGTTAACATTTTTGTACGAAATGCAAAACCATGATGAATGGCACCTTTTGGCTGAATGGATTTAAATAGATTTGGAGTTTTTATTGGTGTTTATACTTGTTTGATTGAATTCAATTAAAATATACTAGGTTGTTTAGCCACATGTGTTATAATTTTCATGATCAATGTATCAAAAAAAGTGTGTTTTTGAATCAAAAGAGGAGGCTTGCTAACCAAAAATGATGGGAGGAACTCTCTAATTTTTTGAATTTCAACAATTAATATCAATAAGAAATGCAATTCAAAATCAAGGACTCCCATTGTTTGTTAAATTGAATGAATTCATCTTATTGATGGTCCACGGGCATTTTTTTCATTAATGAATATATATAGTTATTAAGAAAGAACAAAAGTTAATTTCAAGGTTATTGCATGAAAAATAGTCCCTGGTAAACAACAAGAGGAGCCTAATTAACATGAGGTGATTAGAAATATCTCATTTATTTAGGAATTAAACCAGTTTAACACATTTGTAACGAAATGCAAACCAATGATGAAATGAATGGCACCTTTGGCTGATGGATTTAAATAGATTTGGAGTTTTTTTTATTGTGTGTTTATACTTGTTTTGATTCAATTAATATACTAGGTTGTTTAGCCACATGTGTTATATTTCATGATCAATGTATCAAAAAGTGTGTTTTGGAATCAAAAGAAGGAGGCTTGCTAACCAAAAAATGATGGGAGCAACTCTCTATTTTTTGAATTTCAACAATTAATTAATATCAATAAGAAATGCAATTCAAAATCAAGGGACTCCATTGTTTGTTAAATTGAATGAATTCATGTTATAGATGGTCCTACCGGGCAATTTTTTTCATAATGAATATAGTTATTAAGAAAGAAACAAAAGTTAATTTCAAGGTTATTGCATGAAAAATAGTCCACTTGGTAACAACAAGAGGAGCCTAATTAACATGAGGTGATTAGAAAATTCTCATTTATTTAGGAATTAAACCAGTTTAACATTTGTACGAAAATGCAAACCCATGATGAATGACACCTTTGGATGATGGATTTAAATAGATTTGGAGTTTTAATTTGTGTGGTTATATACTTGTTTGATTTCAATCAATTAAAATATACTAGGTTGTTTAGCCACATGTGTTATATTTTCATGTATCAATGTATCAAAAAGTGTGTTTGGAATCAAAAAGAGGAGGCTTGCTAAGCCAAAAAAAATGGGAGGAACTCTCTATTTTTGAATTCAACAATTAATATCAATAAGAAATGCAATTCAAAATCAAGGACTGAATCCATTGTTTGTGTAAATTTGAATGAAATTCATGTAATTATGATGGTTCCTCCACGGGCATTTTTTTTCATAAATGAATATAGTTATTAAGAAAGAAACAAAAGTTAATTTCAAGGGTTATTGCATGAAAAATAGTCCTGGTAACAACAAGAGGAGCCTAATTAACATGAGGTGAATTAGAAATTCTCATTATTTAGGATTAAAACCAGTTAACATTTGTACGAAAATGCAAAACACCTGATGAAATGGCAACCTTTGGGCTGATGGATTTTAAATAGATTTTGAGAATTTTTATTGGTGTGTATTATACTTGTTTGAATTTCAATTTTAATATACTAGGGTTGTTTAGCCACACATGTGTTTTATATTTCATGATCAATGTATCAAAAAAGTGTGTTTTGGAATCAAAAGAGGAGGCTTGTTAACCAAAAATAATGGAGAGCAGAACTCTCTATTTTTGAATTCAACAATTAATATCAATAAGAAATGCAATTCAAAATCAAAGGACTCCATTGTTTGTTAAATTGAATGAATTCATGTAATTGATGGTCTAGGTGCAATTTTTTGATAATGAATATAGTTATTAAGAAAGAAACAAAAAGTTAATTTCAAGGTTATTGCATGAAAAAAATAGTCCTCCTGGTAATAACAAGAGGAGCCTAATTAACATGATAGGTGATTAGAAATTCTCATTATTTAGGAATTTAAACCAGTTAAACATTTGTACGAAATTCAATCCATGATGAATGACGGCTTTGGGCTGATGGATTTAAATAGATTTGGAGTTTTTAATGGTGTATACACTTGTTTGATTCAATTAATATACTAGGTTGTTTAGCCACATGTGTTATATTTCATGATCAATGTATCAAAAAGTGTGTTTTTGATGAATCAAAAGAGGAGGGCTTCATAGCAAAAAATAATGGGAGGAACTCTTTATTTTTGAATTCAAGAATTAATATCAATAAGAAATGCAATTCAAAATCAAGGACTCCATTATTTGTTAAATTGAATGAATTCATCTTATAGATGGTCTAGGGGCAATTTTTTCATAATGAATATAGTTATTAAGAAAGAATCAAAAAGTTAATTTCAAGGTTATTGCACGAAAAAATAGTCCTGGGTAATAACAAGAGGAGCCTAATTAACATGAGGTGATTAGAAATTCTCATTATTTAGAAATTAAACCAGTTAACATTTGTACGAAATGCAAAATCATGGTGAATGACACCTTTGGGTGACGGGATTTAAATAGAGATTTGGAGTTTTAATGGTGTATATACTTGTTTGATTCAATTAATATACTAGGTTGTTTAGCCACATGTGTTATATTTCATGATCAATGTATCAAAAAAGTGTGTTTTGAATCAAAAGATGAGGCTTGCTAGCCAAAAAATAATGGGAGGAACTCTCTATTTTTGAATTCAACAATTAATATCAATAAGAAATGCAATTCAAAATCAAGGACTCCGTTGTTTTTTAAATTGAATGAATTCAACTATATTGATGGTCCAGGAGCAATTTTTTCATAATGAATATAGTTATTAAGAAAGAATCAAAAGTTAATTTCAAGGTTATTGGTTGAAAAAATAGTCATGGTAAAAACAAGAGAAGCCTAATTAACATTAGGTGATTAGAATGTCTCATTATTTAGGAATTAAACCAGTTTAAATTTGTATTAAATGAAATCCATGATGAATGACGCCCTTTTGGCTGATGGATTTAATTAAATTTTGGAGTTTTATGGTGGTGTATATTTACTTGTTTGATTCAATTTTAAAGTACTAGGTTGTTTAGCCACATGTGTTATATTTCATGATCAATGTATCAAAAATTGTGTTTTGAATCAAAAGAGGAGGCTTGCTAGCGAAAAAATAATGGGAGGATCTCTTTATTTTTGAATTCAACAATTAATATCAATAAGAAAATGCAATTCAAAATCAAGGACTCCATTGTTTATTAAATTGAATTAATTCATCTTATAGATGGTCTAGGGGCAATTTTTTTCATAATGAATATAGTTTATGAAGAAAGAATCAAAAGTTAATTCCAATGGTTATTGCTAAAAAAATAGTCATGGTAAAAACAAGAGAAGCCTAATTAACATTAGGTGATTAGAATGTCTCATTATTTAGGAATTAAACCAGTTTATATTTGTATTAAATGCAATCCATGATGAATGACACCTTTGGCTAATGCATTTAATTACATTTGGAGTTTTAATGGTGTATATACTTGTTTGATTCAATTAAAATACTAGGTTGTTTAGCCACATGTGTTATATTTCATGATCAATGTATCAAAAAGTGTGTTTTGAATCAAAAGAGGAGGCTTGCTGGCCAAAAATAATGGGAGGAACTCTTTATTTTTGAATTCAACAATTAATATCAATAAGAAATGCAATTCAAAATCAAGGACTCCATTGTTTGTTAAATTGAATGAATTCATCTTATAGATGGTCTAGGGGTAATTTTTTGATAATGAATATAGTTATTAAGAAAGAAACAAAAGTTAATTTCAAGGTTATTGCACGAAAATAGTCCTGGTAATAAGAAGAGGAGCCTAATTAACATGAGGTGATTAGAAATTCTCATTATGTAGAAATTAAACCAGTTAACATTTGTACGAAATGCAAATCATGGTGAATGACACCTTTGGGTGATGGATTTAAATAGATTTGGAGTTTTAATGGTGTATATACTTGTTTGATTTAATTAATATACTAGGTTGTTTAGCCACATGTGTTATATTTCATGATCAATGTATCAAAAAGTGTGCTTTGAATCAAAAGAGGAGGCTTGCTAGCCAAAAATAATAGGAGGAACTCTCTATTTTTGAATTCAACAATTAATATCAATAAGAAATGCAATTCAATATCAAGGACTCCATTGTTTGTTAAATTGAATGAATTCATCTTATAAATGGTGTAGGGCAATTTTTTGATAATGAATATAGTTATTAAGAAAGAAACAAAAGTTAATTTCAAGGTTATTGCACGAAAAATAGTCCTGGTAATAAGAAGAGGAGCCTAATTAACATGAGGTGATTAGAAATTCTCATTATTTAGAAATTAAACCAGTTAACATTTGTACGAAATGCAAATCATGGTGAATGACACCTTTAGGTGATGGATTTAAATAGATTTGGAGTTTTAATGGTGGTGTATATACTTGTTTGATTCAATTAATATACTAGGTTATTTTAGCCACATGTGTTATATTTCATGATCAATGTATAAAAAAGTGTGTTTTGAATCAAAAGAGGAGGCTTGCTAGCCAAAAATAGTGGGAGGAACTCTCTATTTTTGAATTCAACAATTAATATCAATAAGAAATGCAATTCAAAATGAAGGACTCCATTATTTGTTAAATTGAATGAATTCATCTTATATATGGTCTAGGGGCAATTTTTTCAGAATGAATATAGTTATTAAGAAAGAATCAATAGTGAATTCCAAGGTTATTGCTTGAAAAATAGTCATGGTAAAAACAAGGGAAGCCTAATTAACATTAGGTGATGAGAATGTCTCATTATTTGGGATTTAAGCCAGTGAATATTTGTATTAAATGCAATCTATGATGAATGATACCTTTGGCTGATGGATTTAAATAGATTTGGAGTTTTAATGGTGTATATACTTGTTTGATTCAATTAAAATATTAGGTTGTTTAGCCACATGTGTTATATTTCATGATCAATGTATGAAAAAGTGTGTTTTGAATCAAAAGAGGAGGCTTGCTAGCCAAAAATAATGGGAGGAACTCTTTATTTTTGAATTCAACAATTAATATCAATAAGAAATGCAATTCAAAATCAAGGACTCCATTGTTTTTTAAATTGAATGAATTCATCTTATAGATGGTCTAGGGCAATTTTTTGATAATGAATATAGTTATTAAGAAAGAAATAAAAGTTAATTTCAAGGTTATTGCACGAAAAATAGTCCTGGTAATAACAAGAGGAGCCTAATTAACATGAGGTGATTAGAAATTCTCATTATTTAGAAATTAAACCAGTTAACATTTGTACGAAATGCAAATCATGGTGAATGACACCTTTGGGTGACGGATTTAAATAGATTTGGAGTTTTAATGGTGTATATACTTGTTTGATTCAATTAATATACTAGGTTATTTAGCCACATGTGTTATATTTCATGATCAATGTATCAAAAAAGTGTGTTTTGAATCAAAAGAGGAGGCTTGCTAGCCAAAAATAGTGGGAGGAACTCTCTATTTTTGAATTCAACAATTAATATCAATAAGAAATGCAATTCAAAATGAAGGACTCCATTATTTGTTAAATTGAATGAATTCATCTTAGAGATGGTCTAGGGACAATTTTTTCATAATGAATATAGTTATTAAGAAAGAATCAAAAGTTAATTCCAAGGTTATTGCTTGAAAAATAGTCAATGGTAAAAACAAGGGAAGCCTAATTAACATTAGGTGATTAGAATGTCTCATTATTTGGGATTTAAGCCAGTGAATATTTGTATTAAATGCAATCTATGATGAATGATACCTTTGGCTGATGGATTTAAATAGATTTGGAGTTTTAATGGTGTATATACTTGTTTGATTCAATTAAAATATTAGGTTGTTTAGCCACATGTGTTATATTTCATGATCAATGTATGAAAAAGTGTGTGTTTTGAATCAAAAAGAGGAGGCTTGCTAGCCAAAAAATAATGGGAGGAACACTTTATTTTTGAATTCAACAATTAATATCAATAAGAAATGCAATTCAAAATCAAGGACTCCATTGTCTTTTAAATTGAATGAATTCATCTTATAGATGGTCTAGGGCAATTTTTTGATAATGAATATAGTTATTAAGAAAGAAATAAAAGTTAATTTCAAGGTTATTGCACGAAAAATAGTCCTGGTAATAACAAGAGGAGCCTAATTAACATGAGGTGATTAGAAATTCTCATTATTTAGAAATTAAACCAGTTAACGTTTGTACGAAATGCAAATCATGGTGAATGACACCTTTGGGTGATGGATTTAAATAGATTTGGAGTTTTAATGGTGTATATACTTGTTTGATTCAATTAATATACTAGGGTTATTTAGCCACATGTGTTATATTTCATGATCAATGTATCAAAAAGTGTGTTTTGAATCAAAAGAGGAGGCTTGCTAGCCAAAAATAGTGGGAGGAACTCTCTATTTTTGAATTCAACAATTAATATCAATAAGAAATGCAATTCAAAATGAAGGACTCCATTATTTGTTAAATTGAATGAATTCATCTTAGAGATGGTCTAGGGGCAATTTTTTTCATAATGAATATAGTTATTAAGAAAGAATCAAAACTTAATTCCAAGGTTATTGCTTGAAAAACAGTCATGGTAAAAACATGAGAAGCCTAATTAACATTAGGTGATTAGAATGTCTCATTATTTAGGAATTAAACCAGTTCAATTTGTATTAAATGAAATCCATGATGAATGACGCCTTTGGCTGATGGATTTAATTAAATTTGGAGTTTTAATGGTGTATATACTTGTTTGATTCAATTAAAGTACTAGGTTGTTTTGCCACATGTGTTATATTTCATGATCAATCTATCAAAAAGTGTGTTTTGAGTCAAAAGATGAGGCTTGCTAGCCAAAAATAATGGGAGGAAACTCTCTATTTTTGAATTCAACAATTAATATCAATAAGAAATGCAATTGAAAATCAAGGACTCCATTGTTTATTAAATTGAATTAATTCATCTTATAGATGGTCTAGGGGCAATGTTTTGATAATGAATATAGTTATTAAGAAAGAAACAAAAGTTAATTTCAAGGTTATTGGACGAAAAATAGTCCTGGTAATAACAAGAGGAGCCTAATTAACATGAGGTGATTAGAAATTCTCATTATTTAGAAATTAAACTAGTTAACATTTGTACGAAATGCAAACCATGATGAAAGACACCTTTTGATGATGGATTTAAATAGATTTGGAGTTTTAATGGTGTATATACTTGTTTGATTCAATTAATATTCTAGGTTGTGTAGCCACCTGTGTTATATTTCATGATCAATGTATCAAAAAGTGTGTTTTGAATCAAAAGAGGAGGCTTGCTAGCCAAAAATAATGGGAGGAACTCTCTATTTTTGAATTCAACAATTAATATCAATAAGAAATGCAATTCAAAATCAAGCCCTCCGTTGTTTGTTAAATTGAATGAATTCATCTTATAGATGGTCTAGGGGTAATTTTTTGATAATGAATATAGTTATTAAGAAAGAAACAAAAGTTAATTTCAAGGTTATTGCACGAAAATAGTCCTGGTAATAAGAAGAGCAGCCTAATTAACATGAGGTGATTAGAAATTCTCATTATTTAGAAATTAAACCAGTTAACATTTGTACGAAATGCAAATCATGGTGAATGACACCTTTGGGTGATGGATTTAAATAGATTTGGAGTTTTAATGGTGTATATACTTGTTTGATTTAATTAATATACTAGGTTGTTTAGCCACATGTGTTATATTTCATGATCAATGTATCAAAAAGTGTGCTTTGAATCAAAAGAGGAGGCTTGCTAGCCAAAAATAGTGGGAGGAACTCTCTATTTTTGAATTCAACAATTAATATCAATAAGAAATGCAATGCAAAATGAAGGACTCCATTGTTTGTTAAATTGAATGAATTCATCTTATAGTTGGTCTAGGGCAATTTTTTGATAATGAATATAATTATTAAGAAAGAAACAAAAGTTAATTTCAAGGTTATTGCACCAAAAATAGTCCTGGTAATAAGAAGAGGAGCCTAATTAACATGAGGTGATTAGAAATTCTCATTATTTAGAAATTAAACCAGTTAACATTTGTACGAAATGCAAATCATGGTGAATGACACCTTTAGGTGATGGATTTAAATAGATTTGGAGTTTTAATGGTGTATATACTTGTTTGATTCAATTAATATACTAGGTTATTTAGCCACATGTGTTATATTTCATGATCAATGTATAAAAAAGTGTGTTTTGAATCAAAAGAGAAGGCTTGCTAGCCAAAAATAGTGGGAGGAACTCTCTATTTTTGAATTCAACAATTAATATCAATAAGAAATGCAATTCAAAATGAAGGACTCCATTATTTGTTAAATTGAATGAATTCATCTTATATATGGTCTAGGGGCATTTTTTTTTCAGAATGAATATAGTTATTAAGAAAGAATCAATAGTGAATTCCAAGGTTATTGCTTGAAAAATAGTCATGGTAAAAACAAGGGAAGCCTAATTAACATTAGGTGATGAGAATGTCTCATTATTTGGGATTTAAGCCAGTGAATATTTGTATTAAATGCAATCTATGATGAATGATACCTTTGGCTGATGGATTTAAATAGATTTGGAGTTTTAATGGTGTATATACTTGTTTGATTCAATTAAAATATTAGGTTGTTTAGCCACATGTGTTATATTTCATGATCAATGTATGAAAAAGTGTGTGTTTTGAATCAAAAGAGGAGGCTTGCTAGCCAAAAATAATGGGAGGAACTCTTTATTTTTGAATTCAACAATTAATATCAATAAGAAATGCAATTCAAAATCAAGGACTCCATTGTTTTTTAAATTGAATGAATTCATCTTATAGATGGTCTAGGGCAATTTTTTGATAATGAATGAATATAGTTATTAAGAAAGAAATAAAAGTTAATTTCAAGGTTATTGCACGAAAAATAGTCCTGGTAATAACAAGAGGAGCCTAATTAACATGAGGTGATTAGAAATTCTCATTATTTAGAAATTAAACCAGTTAACATTTGTACGAAATGCAAATCATGGTGAATGACACCTTTGGGTGACGGATTTTAAATAGATTTGGAGTTTTAATGGTGTATATACTTGTTTGATTCAATTAATATACTAGGTTATTTAGCCACATGTGTTATATTTCATGATCAATGTATCAAAAAAGTGTGTTTTGAATCAAAAGAGGAGGCTTGCTAGCCAAAAATAGTGGGAGGAACTCTCTATTTTTGAATTCAACAATTAATATCAATAAGAAATGCAATTCAAAATGAAGGACTCCATTATTTGTTAAATTGAATGAATTCATCTTAGAGATGGTCTAGGGACAATTTTTTCATAATGAATATAGTTATTAAGAAAGAATCAAAAGTTAATTCCAAGGTTATTGCTTGAAAAATAGTCAATGGTAAAAACAAGGGAAGCCTAATTAACATTAGGTGATTAGAATGTCTCATTATTTGGGATTTAAGCCAGTGAATATTTGTATTAAATGCAATCTATGATGAATGATACCTTTGGCTGATGGATTTAAATAGATTTGGAGTTTTAATGGTGTATATACTTGTTTGATTCAATTAAAATATTAGGTTGTTTAGCCACATGTGTTATATTTCATGATCAATGTATGAAAAAGTGTGTTTTGAATCAAAAGAGGAGGCTTGCTAGCCAAAAATAATGGGAGGAACACTTTATTTTTGAATTCAACAATTAATATCAATAAGAAATGCAATTCAAAATCAAGGACTCCATTGTCTTTTAAATTGAATGAATTCATCTTATAGATGGTCTAGGGCAATTTTTTGATAATGAATATAGTTATTAAGAAAGAAATAAAAGTTAATTTCAAGGTTATTGCACGAAAAATAGTCCTGGTAATAACAAGAGGAGCCTAATTAACATGAGGTGATTAGAAATTCTCATTATTTAGAAATTAAACCAGTTAACATTTGTACGAAATGCAAATCATGGTGAATGACACCTTTGGGTGACGGATTTAAATAGATTTGGAGTTTTAATGGTGTATATACTTGTTTGATTCAATTAATATACTAGGTTTATTTAGCCACATGTGTTATATTTCATGATCAATGTATCAAAAAGTGTGTGTTTTGAATCAAAAGAGGAGGCTTGCTAGCCAAAAATAGTGGGAGGAACTCTCTATTTTTGAATTCAACAATTAATATCAATAAGAAATGCAATTCAAAATGAAGGACTCCATTATTTGTTAAATTGAATGAATTCATCTTAGAGATGGTCTAGGGGCAATTTTTTCATAATGAATATAGTTATTAAGAAAGAATCAAAAGTTAATTCCAAGGTTATTGCTTGAAAAACAGTCATGGTAAAAACATGAGAAGCCTAATTAACATTAGGTGATTAGAATGTCTCATTATTTAGCAATTAAACCAGTTCAATTTGTATTAAATGAAATCCATGATGAATGACGCCTTTGGCTGATGGATTTAATTAAATTTGGAGTTTTAATGGTGTATATACTTGTTTGATTCAATTAAAGTACTAGGTTGTTTTGCCACATGTGTTATATTTCATGATCAATCTATCAAAAAGTGTGTTTTGAATCAAAAGATGAGGCTTGCTAGCCAAAAATAATGGGAGGAACTCTCTATTTTTGAATTCAACAATTAATATCAATAAGAAATGCAATTCAAAATCAAGCACTCCGTTGTTTTTTAAATTGAATGAATACAACTCATAGATGGTCCAGGAGCAATTTTTTCATAATGAATATAGTTATTAAGAAAGAATCAAAAGTTAATTCCAAGGTTATTGCTTGAAAAATAGTCAATGGTAAAAACAAGGGAAGCCTAATTAACATTAGGTGATTAGAATGTCTCATTATTTAGGAATTAAACCAGTTAATATTTGTATTAAATGCAATCTATGATGAATGATACCTTTGGCTGATGGATTTAAATAGATTTGGAGTTTTAATGGTGTATATACTTGTTTGGTTCAATTAATATACTAGGTTGTTTAGCCACATGTGTTATATTTCATGATCAATCTATCAAAAAGTGTGTTTTGAATCAAAAGATGAGGCTTGCTAGCCAAAAATAATGGGAGGAACTCTCTATTTTTGAATTCAACAATTAATATCAATAAGAAATGCAATTCAAAATCAAGCACTCCGTTGTTTTTTTAAATTGAATGAATACAACTCATAGATGGTCCAGGAGCAATTTTTTCATAATGAATATAGTTATTAAGAAAGAATCAAAAGTTAATTCCAAGGTTATTGCTTGAAAAATAGTCAATGGTAAAAACAAGGGAAGCCTAATTAACATTAGGTGATTAGAATGTCTCATTATTTAGGAATTAAACCAGTTAATATTTGTATTAAATGCAATCTATGATGAATGATACCTTTGGCTGATGGATTTAAATAGATTTGGAGTTTTAATGGTGTATATACTTGTTTGGTTCAATTAATATACTAGGTTGTTTAGCCACATGTGTTATATTTCATGATCAATCTATCAAAAAGTGTGTTTTGAATCAAAAGATGAGGCTTGCTAGCCAAAAATAATGGGAGGAACTCTCTATTTTTGAATTCAACAATTAATATCAATAAGAAATGCAATTCAAAATCAAGCACTCCGTTGTTTTTTAAATTGAATGAATACAACTCATAGATGGTCCAGGAGCAATTTTTTCATAATGAATATAGTTGTTAAGAAAGAATCAAAAGTTAATTCCAAGGTTATTGCTTGAAAAATAGTCATGGTAAAAACATGAGAAGCCTAATTAACATTAGGTGATTAGAATGTCTCATTATTTAGGAATTAAACCAGTTAAATTTGTATTAAATGAAATCCATGATGAATGACGCCTTTGGCTGATGGATTTAATTAAATTTGGAGTTTTAATGGTGTATATACTTGTTTGATTCAATTAAAGTACTAGGTTGTTTAGCCACATGTGTTATATTTCATGATCAATGTATCAAAAATTATGTTTTGAATCAAAAGAGGAGGCTTGCTAGCGAAAAATAATGGGAGGATCTCTTTATTTTTGAATTCAACAATTAATATCAATAAGAAATGCAATTCAAAATCAAGGACTCCATTGTTTATTAAATTGAATTAATTCATCTTATAGATGGTCTAGGGGCAATGTTTTTGATAATGAATATAGTTATTAAGAAAGAAACAAAAGTTAATTTCAAGGTTATTGGACGAAAAATAGTCCTGGTAATAACAAGAGGAGCCTAATTAACATGAGGTGATTAGAAATTCTCATTATTTAGAAATTAAACTAGTTAACATTTGTACGAAATGCAAACCATGATGAAAGACACCTTTTGATGATGGATTTAAATAGATTTGGAGTTTTAATGGTGTATATACTTGTTTGATTCAATTAATATTCTAGGTTGTGTAGCCACCTGTGTTATATTTCATGATCAATGTATCAAAAAGTGTGTTTTGAATCAAAAGAGGAGGCTTGCTAGCCAAAAATAATGGGAGGAACTCTCTATTTTTGAATTCAACAATTAATATCAATAAGAAATGCAATTCAAAATCAAGCCCTCCGTTGTTTTTTAACTTGAATGAATTCAACTCATAGATGGTCTAGGAGCAATTTTTTGATAATGAATATAGTTATTAAGAAAGAAACAAAAGTTAATTTCAAGGTTATTGCACGAAAAATAGTCCTGGGAATAACAAGAGGAGCCTAATTAACATGTGGTGATTAGAAATTCTCATTATTTAGAAATTAAACCAGTTAACATTTGTACGAAATTCAATCCATGATGAATGACGGCTTTGGTAGATGGATTTAAATAGATTTGGAGTTTTAATGGTGTATACACTTGTTTGATTCAATTAAAATACTAGGTTGTTTAGCCACATGTGTTATATTTCATGATCAATGTATCAAAAAGTTTGCTTTGAATCAAAAGAGGAGGCTTGCTAGCCAAAAATAATGGGAGGAACTCTTTATTTTTGAATTCAAGAATTAATATCAATAAGAAATGCAATTCAAAATCAAGGACTCCATTATTTGTTAAATTGAATGAATTCATCTTATAGATGGTCTAGGGCAATTTTTTGATAATGAATATAGTTATTAAGAAAGAAATAAAAGTTAATTTCAAGGTTATTGCACGAAAAATAGTCCTGGTAATAACAAGAGGAGCCTAATTAACATGAGGTGATTAGAAATTCTCATTATTTAGAAATTAAACCAGTTAACATTTGTACGAAATGCAAATCATGGTGAATGACACCTTTGGGTGACGGATTTAAATAGATTTGGAGTTTTAATGGTGTATATACTTGTTTGATTCAATTAATATACTAGGTTGTTTAGCCACATGTGTTATATTTCATGATCAATCTATCAAAAAGTGTGTTTTGAATCAAAAGATGAGGCTTGCTAGCCAAAAATAATGGGAGGAACTCTCTATTTTTGAATTCAACAATTAATATCAATAAGAAATGCAATTCAAAATCAAGCACTCCGTTGTTTTTTAAATTGAATGAATACAACTCATAGATGGTCCAGGAGCAATTTTTTCATAATGAATATAGTTATTAAGAAAGAATCAAAAGTTAATTCCAAGGTTATTGGTTGAAAAATAGTCATGGTAAAAACATGAGAAGCCTAATTAACATTAGGTGATTAGAATGTCTCATTATTTAGGAATTAAACCAGTTAAATTTGTATTAAATGAAATCCATGATGAATGACGCCTTTGGCTGATGGATTTAATTAAATTTGGAGTTTTAATGGTGTATATACTTGTTTGATTCAATTAAAGTACTAGGTTGTTTAGCCACATGTGTTATATTTCATGATCAATGTATCAAAAATTGTGTTTTGAATCAAAAGAGGAGGCTTGCTAGCGAAAAATAATGGGAGGATCTCTTTATTTTTGAATTCAACAATTAATATCAATAAGAAATGCAATTCAAAATCAAGGACTCCATTGTTTATTAAATTGAATTAATTCATCTTATAGATGGTCTAGGGGCAATTTTTTCATAATGAATATAGTTATGAAGAAAGAATCAAAAGTTAATTCCATGGTTATTGCTAGAAAAATAGTCATGGTAAAAACAAGAGAAGCCTAATTAACATTAGGTGATTAGAATGTCTCATTATTTAGGAATTAAACCAGTTTATATTTGTATTAAATGCAATCCATGATGAATGACACCTTTGGCTAATGCATTTAATTACATTTGGAGTTTTAATGGTGTATATACTTGTTTGATTCAATTAAAATACTAGGTTGTTTAGCCACATGTGTTATATTTCATGATCAATGTATCAAAAAGTGTGTTTTGAATCAAAAGAGGAGGCTTGCTGGCCAAAAATAATGGGAGGAACTCTTTATTTTTGAATTCAACAATTAATATCAATAAGAAATGCAATTCAAAATCAAGGACTCCATTGTTTGTTAAATTGAATGAATTCATCTTATAGATGGTCTAGGGGTAATTTTTTGATAATGAATATAGTTATTAAGAAAGAAACAAAAGTTAATTTCAAGGTTATTGCACGAAAATAGTCCTGGTAATAAGAAGAGGAGCCTAATTAACATGAGGTGATTAGAAATTCTCATTATGTAGAAATTAAACCAGTTAACATTTGTACGAAATGCAAATCATGGTGAATGACACCTTTGGGTGATGGATTTAAATAGATTTGGAGTTTTAATGGTGTATATACTTGTTTGATTTAATTAATATACTAGGTTGTTTAGCCACATGTGTTATATTTCATGATCAATGTATCAAAAAGTGTGCTTTGAATCAAAAGAGGAGGCTTGCTAGCCAAAAATAATAGGAGGAACTCTCTATTTTTGAATTCAACAATTAATATCAATAAGAAATGCAATTCAATATCAAGGACTCCATTGTTTGTTAAATTGAATGAATTCATCTTATAAATGGTGTAGGGCAATTTTTTGATAATGAATATAGTTATTAAGAAAGAAACAAAAGTTAATTTCAAGGTTATTGCACGAAAAATAGTCCTGGTAATAAGAAGAGGAGCCTAATTAACATGAGGTGATTAGAAATTCTCATTATTTAGAAATTAAACCAGTTAACATTTGTACGAAATGCAAATCATGGTGAATGACACCTTTAGGTGATGGATTTAAATAGATTTGGAGTTTTAATGGTGTATATACTTGTTTGATTCAATTAATATACTAGGTTATTTAGCCACATGTGTTATATTTCATGATCAATGTATAAAAAAGTGTGTTTTGAATCAAAAGAGGAGGCTTGCTAGCCAAAAATAGTGGGAGGAACTCTCTATTTTTGAATTCAACAATTAATATCAATAAGAAATGCAATTCAAAATGAAGGACTCCATTATTTGTTAAATTGAATGAATTCATCTTATATATGGTCTAGGGGCAATTTTTTCAGAATGAATATAGTTATTAAGAAAGAATCAATAGTGAATTCCAAGGTTATTGCTTGAAAAATAGTCATGGTAAAAACAAGGGAAGCCTAATTAACATTAGGTGATGAGAATGTCTCATTATTTGGGATTTAAGCCAGTGAATATTTGTATTAAATGCAATCTATGATGAATGATACCTTTGGCTGATGGATTTAAATAGATTTGGAGTTTTAATGGTGTATATACTTGTTTGATTCAATTAAAATATTAGGTTGTTTAGCCACATGTGTTATATTTCATGATCAATGTATGAAAAAGTGTGTTTTGAATCAAAAGAGGAGGCTTGCTAGCCAAAAATAATGGGAGGAACACTTTATTTTTGAATTCAACAATTAATATCAATAAGAAATGCAATTCAAAATCAAGGACTCCATTGTTTTTTAAATTGAATGAATTCATCTTATAGATGGTCTAGGGCAATTTTTTGATAATGAATATAGTTATTAAGAAAGAAATAAAAGTTAATTTCAAGGTTATTGCACGAAAAAAATAGTCCTGGTAATAACAAGAGGAGCCTAATTAACATGAGGTGATTAGAAATTCTCATTATTTAGAAATTAAACCAGTTAACATTTGTACGAAATGCAAATCATGGTGAATGACACCTTTGGGTGACGGATTTAAATAGATTTGGAGTTTTAATGGTGTATATACTTGTTTGATTCAATTAATATACTAGGTTATTTAGCCACATGTGTTATATTTCATGATCAATGTATCAAAAAGTGTGTTTTGAATCAAAAGAGGAGGCTTGCTAGCCAAAAATAGTGGGAGGAACTCTCTATTTTTGAATTCAACAATTAATATCAATAAGAAATGCAATTCAAAATGAAGGACTCCATTATTTGTTAAATTGAATGAATTCATCTTAGAGATGGTCTAGGGGCAATTTTTTCATAATGAATATAGTTATTAAGAAAGAATCAAAAGTTAATTCCAAGGTTATTGCTTGAAAAACAGTCATGGTAAAAACATGAGAAGCCTAATTAACATTAGGTGATTAGAATGTCTCATTATTTAGGAATTAAACCAGTTCAATTTGTATTAAATGAAATCCATGATGAATGACGCCTTTGGCTGATGGATTTAATTAAATTTGGAGTTTTAATGGTGTATATACTTGTTTGATTCAATTAAAGTACTAGGTTGTTTTGCCACATGTGTTATATTTCATGATCAATCTATCAAAAAGTGTGTTTTGAATCAAAAGATGAGGCTTGCTAGCCAAAAATAATGGGAGGAACTCTCTATTTTTGAATTCAACAATTAATATCAATAAGAAATGCAATTCAAAATCAAGGACTCCATTGTTTATTAAATTGAATTAATTCATCTTATAGATGGTCTAGGGGCAATGTTTTGATAATGAATATAGTTATTAAGAAAGAAACAAAAGTTAATTTCAAGGTTATTGGACGAAAAATAGTCCTGGTAATAACAAGAGGAGCCTAATTAACATGAGGTGATTAGAAATTCTCATTATTTAGAAATTAAACTAGTTAACATTTGTACGAAATGCAAACCATGATGAAAGACACCTTTTGATGATGGATTTAAATAGATTTGGAGTTTTAATGGTGTATATACTTGTTTGATTCAATTAATATTCTAGGTTGTGTAGCCACCTGTGTTATATTTCATGATCAATGTATCAAAAAAAGTGTGTTTTGAATCAAAAGAGGAGGCTTGCTAGCCAAAAATAATGGGAGGAACTCTCTATTTTTGAATTCAACAATTAATATCAATAAGAAATGCAATTCAAAATCAAGCCCTCCGTTGTTTGTTAAATTGAATGAATTCATCTTATAGATGGTCTAGGGGTAATTTTTTTTTTGATAATGAATATAGTTATTAAAGAAAGAAACAAAAGTTAATTTCAAGGTTATTGCACGAAAATAGTCCTGGTAATAAGAAGAGCAGCCTAATTAACATGAGGTGATTAGAAATTCTCATTATTTAGAAATTAAACCAATTAACATTTGTACGAAATGCAAATCATGGTGAATGACACCTTTGGGTGATGGATTTAAATAGATTTGGAGTTTTAATGGTGTATATACTTGTTTGATTTAATTAATATACTAGGTTGTTTAGCCACATGTGTTATATTTCATGATCAATGTATCAAAAAGTGTGCTTTGAATCAAAAGAGGAGGCTTGCTAGCCAAAAATAGTGGGAGGAACTCTCTATTTTTGAATTCAACAATTAATATCAATAAGAAATGCAATGCAAAATGAAGGACTCCATTGTTTGTTAAATTGAATGAATTCATCTTATAGTTGGTCTAGGGCAATTTTTTGATAATGAATATAATTATTAAGAAAGAAACAAAAGTTAATTTCAAGGTTATTGCACCAAAAATAGTCCTGGTAATAAGAAGAGGAGCCTAATTAACATGAGGTGATTAGAAATTCTCATTATTTAGAAATTAAACCAGTTAACATTTGTACAAAATGCAAATCATGGTGAATGACACCTTTAGGTGATGGATTTAAATAGATTTGGAGTTTTAATGGTGTATATACTTGTTTGATTCAATTAATATACTAGGTTATTTAGCCACATGTGTTATATTTCATGATCAATGTATAAAAAAGTGTGTTTTGAATCAAAAGAGGAGGCTTGCTAGCCAAAAATAGTGGGAGGAACTCTCTATTTTTGAATTCAACAATTAATATCAATAAGAAATGCAATTCAAAATGAAGGACTCCATTATTTGTTAAATTGAATGAATTCATCTTATATAGGGTCTAGGGGCAATTTTTTCAGAATGAATATAGTTATTAAGAAAGAATCAATAGTGAATTCCAAGGTTATTGCTTGAAAAATAGTCATGGTAAAAACAAGGGAAGCCTAATTAACATTAGGTGATGAGAATGTCTCATTATTTGGGATTTAAGCCAGTGAATATTTGTATTAAATGCAATCTATGATGAATGATACCTTTGGCTGATGGATTTAAATAGATTTGGAGTTTTAATGGTGTATATACTTGTTTGATTCAATTAAAATATTAGGTTGTTTAGCCACATGTGTTATATTTCATGATCAATGTATGAAAAAGTGTGTTTTGAATCAAAAGAGGAGGCTTGCTAGCCAAAAATAATGGGAGGAACTCTCTATTTTTGAATTCAACAATTAATATCAATAAGAAATTCAATTCAAAATCAAGCACTCCGTTGTTTTTTAAATTGAATGAATACAACTCATAGATGGTCCAGGAGCAATTTTTTCATAATGAATATAGTTATTAAGAAAGAATCAAAAGTTAATTCCAAGGTTATTGCTTGAAAAATAGTCAATGGTAAAAACAAGGGAAGCCTAATTAACATTAGGTGATTAGAATGTCTCATTATTTAGGAATTAAACCAGTTAATATTTGTATTAAATGCAATCTATGATGAATGATACCTTTGGCTGATGGATTTAAATAGATTTGGAGTTTTAATGGTGTATATACTTGTTTGGTTCAATTAATATACTAGGTTGTTTAGCCACATGTGTTATATTTCATGATCAATCTATCAAAAAGTGTGTTTTGAATCAAAAGATGAGGCTTGCTAGCCAAAAATAATGGGAGGAACTCTCTATTTTTGAATTCAACAATTAATATCAATAAGAAATGCAATTCAAAATCAAGCACTCCGTTGTTTTTTAAATTGAATGAATACAACTCATAGATGGTCCAGGAGCAATTTTTTCATAATGAATATATTTATTAAGAAAGAATCAAAAGTTAATTCCAAGGTTATTGGTTGAAAAATAGTCATGGTAAAAACATGAGAAGCCTAATTAACATTAGGTGATTAGAATGTCTCATTATTTAGGAATTAAACCAGTTAAATTTGTATTAAATGAAATCCATGATGAATGACGCCTTTGGCTGATGGATTTAATTAAATTTGGAGTTTTAATGGTGTATATACTTGTTTGATTCAATTAAAGTACTAGGTTGTTTAGCCACATGTGTTATATTTCATGATCAATGTATCAAAAATTGTGTTTTGAATCAAAAGAGGAGGCTTGCTAGCGAAAAATAATGGGAGGATCTCTTTATTTTTGAATTCAACAATTAATATCAATAAGAAATGCAATTCAAAATCAAGGACTCCATTGTTTATTAAATTGAATTAATTCATCTTATAAATGGTCTAGGGGCAATTTTTTCATAATGAATATAGTTATGAAGAAAGAATCAAAAGTTAATTCCATGGTTATTGCTAGAAAAATAGTCATGGTAAAAACAAGAGAAGCCTAATTAACATTATGTGATTAGAATGTCTCATTATTTAGGAATTAAACCAGTTAATATTTGTATTAAATGCAATCCATGATGAATGACACCTTTGGCTAATGCATTTAATTACATTTGGAGTTTTAATGGTGTATATACTTGTTTGATTTAATTAATATACTAGGTTGTTTAGCCACATGTGTTATATTTCATGATCAATGTATCAAAAAGTGTGCTTTGAATCAAAAGAGGAGGCTTGCTAGCCAAAAATAATAGGAGGAACTCTCTATTTTTGAATTCAACAATTAATATCAATAAGAAATGCAATTCAATATCAAGGACTCCATTGTTTGTTAAATTGAATGAATTGATCTTATAAATGGTGTAGGGCAATTTTTTGATAATGAATATAGTTATTAAGAAAGAAACAAAAGTTAATTTCAAGGTTATTGCACGAAAAATAGTCCTGGTAATAAGAAGAGGAGCCTAATTAACATGAGGTGATTAGAAATTCTCATTATTTAGAAATTAAACCAGTTAACATTTGTACGAAATGCAAATCATGGTGAATGACACCTTTGGGTGATGGATTTAAATAGATTTGGAGTTTTAATGGTGTATATACTTGTTTGATTTAATTAATATACTAGGTTGTTTAGCCACATGTGTTATATTTCATGATCAATGTATCAAAAAGTGTGCTTTGAATCAAAAGAGGAGGCTTGCTAGCCAAAAATAATAGGAGGAACTCTCTATTTTTGAATTCAACAATTAATATCAATAAGAAATGCAATTCAAAATCAAGGACTCCATTGTTTGTTAAATTGAATGAATTCATCTTATAGATGGTCTAGGGGTAATTTTTTGATAATGAATATAGTTATTAAGAAAGAAACAAAAGTTAATTTCAAGGTTATTGCACGAAAAATAGTCCCTGGTCATAACAAGAGGAGCCTAATTAACATGAGGTGATTGGAAATTCACATTATTTTTAGAAATTAAACTAGTTAACATTTGTACGAAATGCAAACCATGATCAATGACACCTTTTGATGATTGATTTAAATAGATTTGGAGTTTTAATGGTGTATATAATTGTTTGATTCAATTAATATTCTTGGTTGTTTAGCCACATGTGTTATATTTCATGATCAATGTATCAAAAAGTGTGTGTTGAATCAAAAGAGGAGGCTTGCTAGCCAAAAATAATGGGAGGAACTCTTTATTTTTGAATTCAACAATTAATATCAATAAGAAATGCAATTCAAAATCAAGGACTCCATTGTTTTGTTAAATTGAATGAATTCATCTTATAGATGGTCTAGGGGCAATTTTTTGATAATGAATATAGTTATTAAGAAAGAAACAAAAGTTAATTTCAAGGTTATTGGACAAAAAATAGTCCTGGTAATAAGAAGAGGAGCCTAATTAACATGAGGTGATTGGAAATTCTCATTATTTAGAAATTAACCTAGTTAACATTTGTACGAAATGCAAACCATGATGAATGACACCTTTTGATGATGGATTTAAATAGATTTGGAGTTTTAATGGTGTATATACTTGTTTGATTCAATTAATATTCTTGGTTGTTTAGCCACATGTGTTATATTTCATGATCAATGTATGAAAAAGTGTGTTTTGAATCAAAAGAGGAGGCTTGCTAGCCAAAAATAATGGGAGGAACTCTCTATTTTTGAATTCAACAATTAATATCAATAAGAAATTCAATTCAAAATCAAGCACTCCGTTGTTTTTTAAATTGAATGAATACAACTCATAGATGGTCCAGGAGCAATTTTTTCATAATGAATATAGTTATTAAGAAAGAATCAAAAGTTAATTCCAAGGTTATTGCTTGAAAAATAGTCATGGTAAAAACATGAGAAGCCTAATTAACATTAGGTGATTAGAATGTCTCATTATTTAGGAATTAAACCAGTTAAATTTGTATTAAATGAAATCCATGATGAATGACACCTTTGGCTGATGGATTTAATTAAATTTGGAGTTTTAATGGTGTATATACTTGTTTGATTCAATTAAAGTACTAGGTTGTTTAGCCACATGTGTTATATTTCATGATCAATGTATCAAAAATTGTGTTTTGAATCAAAAGAGGAGGCTTGCTAGCGAAAAATAATGGGAGGATCTCTTTATTTTTGAATTCAACAATTAATATCAATAAGAAATGCAATTCAAAATCAAGGACTCCATTGTTTGTTAAATTGAATGAATTCATCTTATAGATGGTATAGGGCAATTTTTTATAATGAATATAGTTATTAAGAAAGAAACAAAAGTTAATTTCAAGGTTATTGCACGAAAAATAGTCCTGGTAATAAGAAGAGGAGCCTAATTAACATGAGGTGATTAGAAATTCTCATTATTTAGAAATTAAACCAGTTAACATTTGTACGAAATGAAAATCATGGTGAATGACACCTTTGGGTGACGGATTTAAATAGATTTGGAGTTTTAATGGTGTATATACTTGTTTGATTCAATTAATATACTAGGTTATTTAGCCACATGTGTTATATTTCATGATCAATGTATCAAAAAGTGTGTTTTGAATCAAAAGAGGAGGCTTGCTAGCCAAAAATAGTGGGAGGAACTCTCTATTTTTTAATTCAACAATTAATATCAATAAGAAATGCAATTCAAAATGAAGGACTCCATTATTTGTTAAATTGAATGAATTCATCTTAGAGATGGTCTAGGGGCAATTTTTTCATAATGAATATAGTTATTAAGAAAGAATCAAAAGTTAATTCCAAGGTTATTGCTTGAAAAACAGTCATGGTAAAAACATGAGAAGCCTAATTAACATTAGGTGATTAGAATGTCTCATTATTTGGGATTTAAGCCAGTGAATATTTGTATTAAATGCAATCTATGATGAATGATACCTTTGGCTGATGGATTTAAATAGATTTGGAGTTTTAATGGTGTATATACTTGTTTGATTCAATTAAAATATTAGGTTGTTTAGCCACATGTGTTATATTTCATGATCAATGTATGAAAAAGTGTGTTTTGAATCAAAAGAGGAGGCTTGCTAGCCAAAAATAATGGGAGGAACTCTCTATTTTTGAATTCAACAATTAATATCAATAAGAAATGCAATTCAAAATCAAGCACTCCGTTGTTTTTTAAATTGAATGAATACAACTCATAGATGGTCCAGGAGCAATTTTTTCATAATGAATATAGTTATTAAGAAAGAATCAAAAGTTAATTCCAAGGTTATTGCTTGAAAAATAGTCAATGGTAAAAACAAGGGAAGCCTAATTAACATTAGGTGATTAGAATGTCTCATTATTTAGGGAATTAAACCAGTTAATATTTGTATTAAATGCAATCTATGATGAATGATACCTTTGGCTGATGGATTTAAATAGATTTGGAGTTTTAATGGTGTATATACTTGTTTGGTTCAATTAATATACTAGGTTGTTTAGCCACATGTGTTTATATTTCATGATCAATCTATCAAAAAGTGTGTTTTGAATCAAAAGATGAGGCTTGCTAGCCAAAAATAATGGGAGGAACTCTCTATTTTTTGAATTCAACAATTAATATCAATAAGAAATGCAATTCAAAATCAAGCACTCCGTTGTTTTTTAAATTGAATGAATACAACTCATAGATGGTCCAGGAGCAATTTTTTCATAATGAATATATTTATTAAGAAAGAATCAAAAGTTAATTCCAAGGTTATTGGTTGAAAAATAGTCATGGTAAAAACATGAGAAGCCTAATTAACATTAGGTGATTAGAATGTCTCATTATTTAGGAATTAAACCAGTTAAATTTGTATTAAATGAAATCCATGATGAATGACGCCTTTGGCTGATGGATTTAATTAAATTTGGAGTTTTAATGGTGTATATACTTGTTTGATTCAATTAAAGTACTAGGTTGTTTAGCCACATGTGTTTATATTTCATGATCAATGTATCAAAAATTGTGTTTTGAATCAAAAGAGGAGGCTTGCTAGCGAAAAATAATGGGAGGATCTCTTTATTTTTGAATTCAACAATTAATATCAATAAGAAATGCAATTCAAAATCAAGGACTCCATTGTTTATTAAATTGAATTAATTCATTCATCTTATAAATGGTCTAGGGGCAATTTTTTCATAATGAATATAGTTATGAAGAAAGAATCAAAAGTTAATTCCATGGTTATTGCTAGAAAAATAGTCATGGTAAAAACAAGAGAAGCCTAATTAACATTATGTGATTAGAATGTCTCATTATTTAGGAATTAAACCAGTTAATATTTGTATTAAATGCAATCCATGATGAATGACACCTTTGGCTAATGCATTTAATTACATTTGGAGTTTTAATGGTGTATATACTTGTTTGATTTAATTAATATACTAGGTTGTTTAGCCACATGTGTTATATTTCATGATCAATGTATCAAAAAGTGTGCTTTGAATCAAAAGAGGAGGCTTGCTAGCCAAAAATAATAGGAGGAACTCTCTATTTTTGAATTCAACAATTAATATCAATAAGAAATGCAATTCAATATCAAGGACTCCATTGTTTGTTAAATTGAATGAATTGATCTTATAAATGGTGTAGGGCAATTTTTTGATAATGAATATAGTTATTAAGAAAGAAACAAAAGTTAATTTCAAGGTTATTGCACGAAAAATAGTCCTGGTAATAAGAAGAGGAGCCTAATTAACATGAGGTGATTAGAAATTCTCATTATTTAGAAATTAAACCAGTTAACATTTGTACGAAATGCAAATCATGGTGAATGACACCTTTGGGTGATGGATTTAAATAGATTTGGAGTTTTAATGGTGTATATACTTGTTTGATTTAATTAATATACTAGGTTGTTTAGCCACATGTGTTATATTTCATGATCAATGTATCAAAAAGTGTGCTTTGAATCAAAAGAGGAGGCTTGCTAGCCAAAAATAATAGGAGGAACTCTCTATTTTTGAATTCAACAATTAATATCAATAAGAAATGCAATTCAAAATCAAGGACTCCATTGTTTGTTAAATTGAATGAATTCATCTTATAGATGGTCTAGGGGTAATTTTTTGATAATGAATATAGTTATTAAGAAAGAAACAAAAGTTAATTTCAAGGTTATTGCACGAAAAATAGTCCTGGTCATAACAAGAGGAGCCTAATTAACATGAGGTGATTGGAAATTCACATTATTTAGAAATTAAACTAGTTAACATTTGTACGAAATGCAAACCATGATCAATGACACCTTTTGATGATTGATTTAAATAGATTTGGAGTTTTAATGGTGTATATAATTGTTTGATTCAATTAATATTCTTGGTTGTTTAGCCACATGTGTTATATTTCATGATCAATGTATCAAAAAGTGTGTGTTGAATCAAAAGAGGAGGCTTGCTAGCCAAAAATAATGGGAGGAACTCTTTATTTTTGAATTCAACAATTAATATCAATAAGAAATGCAATTCAAAATCAAGGACTCCATTGTTTGTTAAATTGAATGAATTCATCTTATAGATGGTCTAGGGGCAATTTTTTGATAATGAATATAGTTATTAAGAAAGAAACAAAAGTTAATTTCAAGGTTATTGGACAAAAAATAGTCCTGGTAATAAGAAGAGGAGCCTAATTAACATGAGGTGATTGGAAATTCTCATTATTTAGAAATTAACCTAGTTAACATTTGTACGAAATGCAAACCATGATGAATGACACCTTTTGATGATGGATTTAAATAGATTTGGAGTTTTAATGGTGTATATACTTGTTTGATTCAATTAATATTCTTGGTTGTTTAGCCACATGTGTTATATTTCATGATCAATGTATCAAAAAGTGTGTTTTGAATCAAAAGAGGAGGCTTGCTAGCCAAAAATAATGGGAGGAACTCTCTATTTTTGAATTCAACAATTAATATCAATAAGAAATGCAATTCAAAATCAAGCCCTCCGTTGTTTTTTAAATTGAATGAATTCAACTCATAGATGGTCTAGGAGCAATTTTTTGATAATGAATATAGTTATTAAGAAAGAAACAAAAGTTAATTTCAAGGTTATTGCACGAAAAATAGTCCTGGGAATAACAAGAGGAGCCTAATTAACATGTGGTGATTAGAAATTCTCATTATTTAGAAATTAAACCAGTTAACATTTGTACGAAATGCAATTCATGATGAATGACGCCTTTGGCAAATAGATTTAAATAGATTTGGAGTATTAATGGTTTATATACTTGTTTGATTCAATTAAAATACTAGGTTGTTTAGCCACATGTGTTATATTTCATGATCAATGTATCAAAAAGTGTGCTTTGAATCAAAAGAGGAGGCTCGCTAGCCAAAAATAATGGGAGGAACTCTTTATTTTTGAATTCAAGAATTAATATCAATAAGGAATGCAATTCAAAATCAAGGACTCCATTATTTGTTAAATTGAATGAATTCATCTTATAGATGGTCTAGGGGCAATTTTTTGATAATGAATATAGTTATTAAGAAGGAAACAAAAGTTAATTTCAAGGTTATTGGACGAAAAATAGTCCTGGTAATAAGAAGAGGAGCCTAATTAACATGAGGTGACTGGAAATTCTCATTATTTAAAAATTAAACTAGTTAACATTTGTACGAAATGCAAACCATGATGAATGACACCTTTTGATGATGGATTTAAATAGATTTGAGGTTTTAATGGTGTATATACTTGTTTGATTCAATTAATATTCTTGGTTGTTTAGCCACATGTGTTATATTTCATGATCAATGTATCAAAAAGTGTGTTTTGAATCAAAAGAGGAGGCTTGCTAGCCAAAAATAATGGGAGGAACTCTCTATTTTTGAATTCAACAATTAATATCAATAAGAAATGCAATTCAAAATCAAGCCCTCCGTTGTTTGTTAAATTGAATGAATTCATCTTATAGATGGTCTAGGGCAATTTTTTGATAATGAATATAGTTATTAAGAAAGAAACAAAAGTTAATTTCAAGGTTATTGCACGAAAAATAGTCCTGGGAATAACAAGAGGAGCCTAATTAACATGTGTTGATTAGAAATTCTCATTATTTAGAAATTAAACCAGTTAACATTTGTACGAAATGCAATCCATGATGAATGACGCCTTTGGCAGATAGATTTAAATAGATTTGGAGTATTAATGGTGTATAAACTTGTTTGATTCAATTAAAATACTAGGTTGTTTAGCCACATGTGTTATATTTCATGATCAATGTATCAAAAAGTGTGCTTTGAATCAAAGGAGGAGGCTCGCTAGCCAAAAATAATGGGAGGAACTCTTTATTTTTGAATTCAAGAATTAATATCAATAAGAAATGCAATTCAAAATCAAGGACTCCATTATTTGTTAAATTGAATGAATTCATCTTATAGATGGTCTAGGGGCAATTTTTTGATAATGAATATAGTTATAAAAAAGAATCAAAAGTTAATTCCATGGTTATTGCTTGAAAAATAGTCATGGTAAAAACAAGAGAAGCCAAATTAACATTACGTGATTAGAATGTCTCATTATTTAGGAATTAAACCAGTTAATATTTGTATTAAATGCAATCCATGATGAAAGACACCTTTGGCTAATGGATTTAATTACATTTGGAGTTTTAATGGTGTATATACTTGTTTGATTCAATTAATATACTAGGTTGTTTAGCCACATGTGTTATATTTCATGATCAATGTATCAAAAAGAGTGCTTTGAATCAAAAGAGGAGGCTTGCTAGCCAAAAATAATGGGTGGAACTCTCTATTTTTGAATTCAACAATTAATATCAATAAGAAATGCAATTCAAAATCAAGGACTCCATTGTTTGTTAAATTGAATGAATTGATCTTATAGATGGTCTAGGGGCAATTTTTTGATAATGAATATAGTTATTAAGAAAGAAACAAAAGTTAATTGCAAGGTTATTGCACAAAAAATAGTCCTAGTAATAACAAGAGGAGCCTAATTAACATGAGGTGATTAGAAATTCTCATTATTTAGAAATTAAACCAGTTAACATTTGTACGAAATGCAAATCATGGTGAATGACACCTTTGGGTGATGGATTTAAATAGATTTGGAGTTTTAATGGTGTATATACTTGTATGATTCAATTAATATACTAGGTTGTTTAGCCACATGTGTTATATTTCATGATCAATGTATCAAAAAGTGTGTTTTGAATCAAAAGAGGAGGCTTGCTAGCCAAAAATAATGGGAGGAACTCTCTATTTTTGAATTCAACAATTAATATCAATAAGAAATGCAATTCAAAATGAAGGACTCCATTATTTGTTAAATTGAATGAATTCATCTTATAGATGGTCTAGGGGCAATTTTTTGATAATGAATATAGTTATTAAGAAAGAAACAAAAGTTAATTTCAAGGTTATTGGACGAAAAATAGTCCTGGTAATAAGAAGAGGAGCCTAATTAACATGAGGTCACTGGAAATTCTCATTATTTAGAAATTAAACTAGTTAACATTTGTACGAAATGCAAACCATGATGAATGACACCTTTTGATGATGGATTTAAATAGATTTGAGGTTTTAATGGTGTATATACTTGTTTGATTCAATTAATATTCTTGGTTGTTTAGCCACATGTGTTATATTTCATGATCAATGTATCAAAAAGTGTGTTTTGAATCAAAAGAGGAGGCTTGCTAGCCAAAAATAGTGGGAGGAACTCTCTATTTTTGAATTCAACAATTAATATCAATAAGAAATGCAATTCAAAATCAAGCCCTCCGTTGTTTTTTAAATTGAATGAATTCAGCTCATAGATGGTCCAGGAGCAATTTTTTCATAATGAATATAGTTAATAAGAAAGAATTAAAAGATAATTCCAAGGTTATTGGTTGAAAAATAGTCATGGTAAAAACATGAGAAGCCTAATTAACATTAGGTGATTAGAATGTCTCATTATTTAGGAATTAAACCAGTTAATATTTGTATTAAATGCAATCCATGATGAATGACGCCTTTGGCTGATGGATTTAATTAGATTTGGAGTTTTAATCGTGTATATACTTGTTTGATTCAATTAAAATACTAGGTTGTTTAGCCACATGTGTTATATTTCATGATCAATGTATCAAAAAGTGTGTTTTGAATCAAAAGAGGAGGCTTGCTAGCCAAAAATAATGGGAGGAACTCTTTATTTTTGAATTCAACAATTAATATCAATAAGAAATGCAATTCAAAATCAAGGACTCCATTGTTTGTTTAATTGAATTAATTCATCTTATAGATGGTCTAGGGACAATTTTTTGATAATGAATATAGTTATTAAGAAAGAAACAAAAGTTAATTTCAAGGTTATTAGACGAAAAATAGTCCTGGTAATAACAAGAGGAGCCTAATTAACATGAGGTGATTAGAAATTCTCATTATTTAGAAATTAAACTAGTTAACATTTGTACGAAATGCAAACCATGATGAAAGACACCTTTTGATGAAGGATTTAAATAGATTTGGAGTTTTAATGGTGTATATACTTGTTTGATTCAATTAATATTCTAGGTTGTGTAGCCACCTGTGTTATATTTCATGATCAATGTATCAAAAAGTGTGTTTTGAATCAAAAGAGGAGGCTTGCTAGCCAAAAATAATGGGAGGAAATCTCTATTTTTGAATTCAACAATTAATATCAATAAGAAATGCAATTCAAAATCAAGCCCTCCGTTGTTTTTTAAATTGAATGAATTCAACTCATAGATGGTCTTGGAGCAATTTTTTGATAATGAATATAGTTATTAAGAAAGAAACAAAAGTTAATTTCAAGGTTATTGCACGAAAAATAGTCCTAGGAATAACAAGAGGAGCCTAATTAACATGTGGTGATTAGAAATTCTCATTATTTAGAAATTAAACCAGTTAACATTTGTACGAAATTCAATCCATGATGAATGACGCCTTTGGTAGATGGATTTAAATAGATTTGGAGTTTTAATGGTGTATATACTTGTTTGATTCAATTAAAATACTAGGTTGTTTAGCCACATGTGTTATATTTCATGATCAATGTATCAAAAAGTGTGCTTTGAATCAAAAGAGGAGGCTTGCTCGCCAAAAATAATATGAGGAACTCTTTATTTTTGAATTCAAGAATTAATATCAATAAGAAATGCAATTCAAAATCAAGGACTCCATTATTTGTTAAATTGAATGAATTCATCTTATAGATGGTGTAGGGGTAATTTTTTGATAATGAATATAGTTATTAAGAAAGAAACAAAAGTTAATTTCAAGGTTATTGCACGAAAATAGTCCTGGTAATAAGAAGAGGAGCCTAATTAACATGAGGTGATTAGAAATTCTCATTATTTAGAAATTAAACCAGTTAACATTTGTACGAAATGCAAATCATGGTGAATGACACCTTTAGGTGATGGATTTAAATAGATTTGGAGTTTTAATGGTGTATATACTTGTTTGATTCAATTAATATACTAGGTTATTTAGCCACATGTGTTATATTTCATGATCAATGTATAAAAAAGTGTGTTTTGAATCAAAAGAGGAGGCTTGCTAGCCAAAAATAGTGGGAGGAACTCTCTATTTTTGAATTCAACAATTAATATCAATAAGAAATGCAATACAAAATGAAGGACTCCATTATTTGTTAAATTGAATGAATTCATCTTATATAGGGTCTAGGGGCAATTTTTTCAGAATGAATATAGTTATTAAGAAAGAATCAATAGTGAATTCCAAGGTTATTGCTTGAAAAATAGTCATGGTAAAAACAAGGGAAGCCTAATTAACATTAGGTGATTAGAATGTCTCATTATTTAGGAATTAAACCAGTTAAATTTGTATTAAATGAAATCCATGATGAATGACGCCTTTGGCTGATGGATTTAATTAAATTTGGAGTTTTAATGGTGTATATACTTGTTTGATTCAATTAAAGTACTAGGTTGTTTAGCCCCATGTGTTATATTTCATGATCAATGTATCAAAAATTGTGTTTTGAATCAAAAGAGGAGGCTTGCTAGCGAAAAATAATGGGAGGATCTCTTTATTTTTGAATTCAACAATTAATATCAATAAGAAATGCAATTCAAAATCAAGGACTCCATTGTTTGTTAAATTGAATGAATTCATCTTATAGATGGTCTAGGGCAATTTTTTATAATGAATATAGTTATTAAGAAAGAAACAAAAGTTAATTTCAAGGTTATTGCACGAAAAATAGTCCTGGTAATAAGAAGAGGAGCCTAATTAACATGAGGTGATTAGAAATTCTCATTATTTAGAAATTAAACCAGTTAACATTTGTACAAAATGAAAATCATGGTGAATGACACCTTTGGGTGACGGATTTAAATAGATTTGGAGTTTTAATGGTGTATATACTTGTTTGATTCAATTAATATACTAGGTTATTTAGCCACATGTGTTATATTTCATGATCAATGTATCAAAAAGTGTGTTTTGAATCAAAAGAGGAGGCTTGCTAGCCAAAAATAGTGGGAGGAACTCTCTATTTTTGAATTCAACAATTAATATCAATAAGAAATGCAATTCAAAATGAAGGACTCCATTATTTGTTAAATTGAATGAATTCATCTTAGAGATGGTCTAGGGGCAATTTTTTCATAATGAATATAGTTATTAAGAAAGAATCAAAAGTTAATTCCGAGGTTATTGCTTGAAAAACAGTCATGGTAAAAACATGAGAAGCCTAATTAACATTAGGTGATTAGAATGTCTCATTATTTAGGAATTAAACCAGTTAAATTTGTATTAAATGAAATCCATGATGAATGACGCCTTTGGCTGATGGATTTAATTAAATTTGGAGTTTTAATGGTGTATATACTTGTTTGATTCAATTAAAGTACTAGGTTGTTTAGCCACATGTGTTATATTTCATGATCAATGTATCAAAAATTGTGTTTTGAATCAAAAGAGGAGGCTTGCTAGCGAAAAATAATGGGAGGATCTCTTTATTTTTTAATTCAACAATTAATATCAATAAGAAATGCAATTCAAAATCAAGGACTCCATTGTTTGTTAAATTGAATGAATTCATCTTATAGATGGTCTAGGGCAATTTTTCAAAATGAATATAGTTATTAAGAAAGAAACAAAAGTTAGTTTCAAGGTTATTGCACGAAAAATAGTCCTGGTAATAAGAAGAGGAGCCTAATTAACATGAGGTGATTAGAAATTCTCATTATTTAGAAATTAAACCAGTTAACATTTGTATGAAATGAAAATCATGGTGAATGACACCTTTGGGTGACGGATTTAAATAGATTTAGAGTTTTAATGGTGTATATACTTGTTTGATTCAATTAATATACTAGGTTATTTAGCCACATGTGTTATATTTCATGATCAATGTATCAAAAAGTGTGTTTGGAATCAAAAGAGGAGGCTTGCTAGCCAAAAATGATAAGAGGAACTCTTTATTTTTAAATTCAACAATTAATATCAATAAGAAATGCAATTCAAAATCAAGGACTCCATTGTTTGTTAAATTGAATGAATTCATCTTATAGATGGTCTAGGGCAATTTTTTGATAATGAATATAGTTTTGAAGAAAGAAACAAAAGTTAATTTCAAGGTTATTACACGAAAAATAGTCCTGGCAATAACAAGAGGAGCCTAATTAACATCAGGTGATTAGAAATTCTCATCATTTAGAAATTAAACCAGTTAACATTTGTACGAAATGCAAATCATGGGGAATGACACCTTTGGGTGACGGATTTAAATAGATTTGGAGTTTTAATGGTGTATATACTTGTTTGATTCAATTAATATACTAGGTTATTTAGCTACATGTGTTATATTTCATGATCAATGTATCAAAAAGTGTGTTTTGAATCAAAAGAGGAGGCTTGCTATCCAAAAATAGTGGGAGGGACTCTCTATTTTTGAATTCAACAATTAATATCAATAAGAAATGCAATGCAAAATGAAGGACTCCATTATTTGTTAAATTGAATGAATTCATCTTATAGATGGTCGAGGGGCAATTTTTTCATAATGAATATAGTTATTAAGAAAGAATCAAAAGTTAATTCCAAGGTTATTGCTTGAAAAATAGTCATGGTAAAAACATGAGAAGCCTAATTAACATTAGCTGATTAGAATGTCTCATTATTTAGGAATTAAACCAGTTAATATTTGTATTAAATGAAATCCATGATGAATGACGCCTTTGGCTGATGGATTTAATTAGATTTGGAGTTTTAATGGTGTATATACTTGTTTGATTCAATTAAAATACTAGGTTGTTTAGCCACATGTGTTATATTTCATGATCAATGTATCAAAAATTGTGTTTTGAATCAAAAGAGGAGGCTTGCTAGCCAAAAATAATGGGAGGATCTCTTTATTTTTGAATTCAACAATTAATATCAATAAGAAATGCAATTCAAAATCAAGGACTCTATTGTTTGTTAAATTGAATGAATTCATCTTATAGATGGTCTAGGGCAATTTTTTGATAATGAATATAGTTATTAAGAAAGAAACAAAAGTTAATTTCAAGGTTATTGCACGAAAAATAGTCCTGGTAATAAGAAGAGGAGCCTAATTAACATGAGGTGATTAGAAATTCTCATTATTTAGAAATTAAACCAGTTAACATTTGTACGAAATGCAAATCATGGCGAATGACATCTTTGGGTGACGGATTTAAATAGATTTGGAGTTTTAATGGTGTATATACTTGTTTGATTCAATTAATATACTAGGTTATTTAGCGACATGTGTTATATTTCATGATCAATGTATCAAAAAGTGTGTTTTGAATCAAAAGAGGAGGCTTGTTAGCCAAAAATAGTGGGAGGAACTCTCCATTTTTGAATTCAACAATTAATATCAATAAGAAATGCAATTCAAAATGAAGGACTCCATTATTTGTTAAATTGAATGAATTCATCTTATAGATGGTCTAGGGGCAATTTTTTGATAATGAATATAGTTATTAAGAAAGAAGCAAAAGCTAATTCCAAGGTTATTGCTTGAAAAATAGTCATGGTAAAAACAAGGAAAGCCTAATTAACATTAGGTGATTAGAATGTCTCATTATTTAGGAATTAAACCAGTTAATATTTGTATTAAATGCAATCTATGATGAATGATACCTTTGGCTGATGGATTTAAATAGATTTGGAGTTTTAATGGTGTATATACTTGTTTGATTCAATTAATATACTAGGTTGTTTAGCCACATGTGTTATATTTCATGATCAATGTATCAAAAATTGTGTTTTGAATCAAAAGAGGAGGCTTGCTAGCCAAAAATAATGGGAGGATCTCTTTATTTTTGAATTCAACAATTAATATCAATAAGAAATGCAATTCAAAATCAAGGACTCCATTGTTTGTTAAATTGAATGAATTCATCTTATAGATGGTCTAGGGCAATTTTTTATAATGAATATAGTTATTAAGAAAGAAACAAAAGTTAATTTCAAGGTTATTGCACGAAAAATAGTCCTGGTAATAAGAAGAGGAGCCTAATTAACATGAGGTGATTAGAAATTCTCATTATTTAGAAATTAAACCAGTTAACATTTGTACAAAATGAAAATCATGGTGAATGACACCTTTGGGTGACGGATTTAAATAGATTTGGAGTTTTAATGGTGTATATACTTGTTTGATTCAATTAATATACTAGGTTATTTAGCCACATGTGTTATATTTCATGATCAATGTATCAAAAAGTGTGTTTTGAATCAAAAGAGGAGGCTTGCTAGCCAAAAATAGTGGGAGGAACTCTCTATTTTTGAATTCAACAATTAATATCAATAAGAAATGCAATTCAAAATGAAGGACTCCATTATTTGTTAAATTGAATGAATTCATCTTAGAGATGGTCTAGGGGCAATTTTTTCATAATGAATATAGTTATTAAGAAAGAATCAAAAGTTAATTCCGAGGTTATTGCTTGAAAAACAGTCATGGTAAAAACATGAGAAGCCTAATTAACATTAGGTGATTAGAATGTCTCATTATTTAGGAATTAAACCAGTTAAATTTGTATTAAATGAAATCCATGATGAATGACGCCTTTGGCTGATGGATTTAATTAAATTTGGAGTTTTAATGGTGTATATACTTGTTTGATTCAATTAAAGTACTAGGTTGTTTAGCCACATGTGTTATATTTCATGATCAATGTATCAAAAATTGTGTTTTGAATCAAAAGAGGAGGCTTGCTAGCGAAAAATAATGGGAGGATCTCTTTATTTTTTAATTCAACAATTAATATCAATAAGAAATGCAATTCAAAATCAAGGACTCCATTGTTTGTTAAATTGAATGAATTCATCTTATAGATGGTCTAGGGCAATTTTTCAAAATGAATATAGTTATTAAGAAAGAAACAAAAGTTAGTTTCAAGGTTATTGCACGAAAAATAGTCCTGGTAATAAGAAGAGGAGCCTAATTAACATGAGGTGATTAGAAATTCTCATTATTTAGAAATTAAACCAGTTAACATTTGTATGAAATGAAAATCATGGTGAATGACACCTTTGGGTGACGGATTTAAATAGATTTAGAGTTTTAATGGTGTATATACTTGTTTGATTCAATTAATATACTAGGTTATTTAGCCACATGTGTTATATTTCATGATCAATGTATCAAAAAGTGTGTTTGGAATCAAAAGAGGAGGCTTGCTAGCCAAAAATGATAAGAGGAACTCTTTATTTTTAAATTCAACAATTAATATCAATAAGAAATGCAATTCAAAATCAAGGACTCCATTGTTTGTTAAATTGAATGAATTCATCTTATAGATGGTCTAGGGCAATTTTTTGATAATGAATATAGTTTTGAAGAAAGAAACAAAAGTTAATTTCAAGGTTATTACACGAAAAATAGTCCTGGCAATAACAAGAGGAGCCTAATTAACATCAGGTGATTAGAAATTCTCATCATTTAGAAATTAAACCAGTTAACATTTGTACGAAATGCAAATCATGGGGAATGACACCTTTGGGTGACGGATTTAAATAGATTTGGAGTTTTAATGGTGTATATACTTGTTTGATTCAATTAATATACTAGGTTATTTAGCTACATGTGTTATATTTCATGATCAATGTATCAAAAAGTGTGTTTTTGAATCAAAAAGGAGGAGGCTTGCTATCCAAAAATAGTGGGAGGGACTCTCTATTTTTGAATTCAACAATTAATATCAATAAGAAAATGCAATGCAAAATGAAGGACTCCATTATTTGTTAAATTGAATGAATTCATCTTATAGATGGTCGAGGGGCAATTTTTTCATAATGAATATAGTTATTAAGAAAGAATCAAAAGTTAATTCCAAGGTTATTGCTTGAAAAATAGTCATGGTAAAAACATGAGAAGCCTAATTAACATTAGCTGATTAGAATGTCTCATTATTTAGGAATTAAACCAGTTAATATTTGTATTAAATGAAATCCATGATGAATGACGCCTTTGGCTGATGGATTTAATTAGATTTGGAGTTTTAATGGTGTATATACTTGTTTGATTCAATTAAAATACTAGGTTGTTTAGCCACATGTGTTATATTTCATGATCAATGTATCAAAAATTGTGTTTTGAATCAAAAGAGGAGGCTTGCTAGCCAAAAATAATGGGAGGATCTCTTTATTTTTGAATTCAACAATTAATATCAATAAGAAATGCAATTCAAAATCAAGGACTCTATTGTTTGTTAAATTGAATGAATTCATCTTATAGATGGTCTAGGGCAATTTTTTGATAATGAATATAGTTATTAAGAAAGAAACAAAAGTTAATTTCAAGGTTATTGCACGAAAAAATAGTCCTGGTAATAAGAAGAGGAGCCTAATTAACATGAGGTGATTAGAAATTCTCATTATTTAGAAATTAAACCAGTTTAACATTTGTACGAAATGCAAATCATGGCGAATGACATCTTTGGGTGACGGATTTAAATAGATTTGGAGTTTTAATGGTGTATATACTTGTTTGATTCAATTAATATACTAGGTTATTTAGCGACATGTGTTATATTTCATGATCAATGTATCAAAAAGTGTGTGTTTTGAATCAAAAGAGGAGGCTTGTTAGCCAAAAATAGTGGGAGGAACTCTCCATTTTTGAATTCAACAATTAATATCAATAAGAAATGCAATTAAAATGAAGGACTCCATTATTTGTTAAATTGAATGAATTCATCTTATAGATGGTCTAGGGGCAATTTTTTGATAATGAATATAGTTATTAAGAAAGAAGCAAAAGCTAATTCCAAGGTTATTGCTTGAAAAATAGTCATGGTAAAAACAAGGAAAGCCTAATTAACATTAGGTGATTAGAATGTCTCATTATTTAGGAATTAAACCAGTTAATATTTGTATTAAATGCAATCTATGATGAATGATACCTTTGGCTGATGGATTTAAATAGATTTGGAGTTTTAATGGTGTATATACTTGTTTGATTCAATTAATATACTAGGTTGTTTAGCCACATGTGTTATATTTCATGATCAATGTATCAAAAATTGTGTTTTGAATCAAAAGAGGAGGCTTGCTAGCCAAAAATAATGGGAGGATCTCTTTATTTTTGAATTCAACAATTAATATCAATAAGAAATGCAATTCAAAATCAAGGACTCCATTGTTTGTTAAATTGAATGAATTCATCTTATAGATGGTCTAGGGCAATTTTTTGATAATGAATATAGTTATTAAGAAAGAAACAAAAGTTAATTTCAAGGTTATTGCACGAAAAATAGTCCTGGTAATAAGAAGAGGAGCCTAATTAACATGAGGTGATTAGAAATTCTCTTTATTTAGAAATTAAACCAGTTAACATTTGTACGAAATGCAAATCATGGCGAATGACACCTTTGGGTGACGGATTTAAATAGATTTGGAGTTTTAATGGTGTATATACTTGTTTGATTCAATTAATATACTAGGTTATTTAGCGACATGTGTTATATTTCATGATCAATGTATCAAAAAGTGTGTTTTGAATCAAAAGAGGAGGCTTGTTAGCCAAAAATAGTGGGAGGAACTCTCCATTTTTGAATTCAACAATTAATATCAATAAGAAATGCAATTCAAAATGAAGGACTCCATTATTTGTTAAATTGAATGAATTCATCTTATAGATGGTCTAGGGGCAATTTTTTGATAATGAATATAGTTATTAAGAAAGAAGCAAAAGCTAATTCCAAGGTTATTGCTTGAAAAATAGTCATGGTAAAATCAAGGAAAGCCTAATTAACATTAGGTGATTAGAATGTCTCATTATTTAGGAAATAATCCTGTTAATATTTGTATTAAATGCAATCTATGATGAATGATACCTTTGGCTGATGGATTTAAATAGATTTGGAGTTTTAATGGTGTATATACTTGTTTGATTCAATTAATATACTAGGTTGTTTAGCCACATGTGTTATATTTCATGATCAATCTATCAAAAAGTGTGTTTTGAATCAAAAGAGGAGGCTTGCTAGCCAAAAATAATGGGAGGAACTCTCTATTTTTGAATTCAACAATTAATATCAATAAGAAATGCAATTCAAAGTCAAGCACTCCGTTGTTTTTTAAATTGAATGAAATCAACTCATAGATGGTGCAGGAGCAATTTTTTCATAATGAATATAGTTAATAAGAAAGAATCAAAAGATAATTCCAAGGTTATTGGTTGAAAAATAGTCATGGTAAAAACAAGAGAAGCCTAATTAACATTAGGTGATTAGAATGTCTCATTATTTAGGAATTAAACCAGTTAATATTTGTATTAAATGCAATCCATGATGAATGACGCCTTTGGCTGATGGATTTCATTAGATTTGGAGTTTTAATGGTGTATATACTTGTCTGATTCAATTAAAATACTAGGTTGTTTAGCCATATGTGTTATATTTCATGATCAATGTATCAAAAATTGTGTTTTGAATCAAAAGAGGAGGCTTGCTAGCCAAAAATAATGGGAGGATCTCTTTATTTTTGAATTCAACAATTAATATTAATAAGAAATGCAATTCAAAATCAAGGACTCCATTGTTTGTTAAATTGAATGAATTCATCTTATAGATGGTCTAGGGCAATTTTTTGATAATGAATATAGTTATTAAGAAAGAAACAAAAGTTAATTTCAAGGTTATTGCACGAAAAATAGTCCTGGTAATAAGAAGAGGAGCCTAATTAACATGAGGTGATTAGAAATTCTCATTATTTAGAAATTAAACCAGTTAACATTTGTACGAAATGCAAATCATGGCGAATGACACCTTTGGGTGACGTATTTAAATAGATTTGGAGTTTTAATGGTGTATATACTTGTTTGATTCAATTAATATACTAGGTTATTTAGCGACATGTGTTATATTTCATGATCAATGTATCAAAAAGTGTGTTTTGAATCAAAAGAGGAGGCTTGTTAGCCAAAAATAGTGGGAGGAACTCTCCATTTTTGAATTCAACAATTAATATCAATAAGAAATGCAATTCAAAATGAAGGACTCCATTATTTGTTAAATTGAATGAATTCATCTTATAGATGGTCTAGGGGCAATTTTTTGATAATGAATATAGTTATTAAGAAAGAAGCAAAAGCTAATTCCAAGGTTATTGCTTGAAAAATAGTCATGGTAAAAACAAGGAAAGCCTAATTAACATTAGGTGATTAGAATGTCTCATTATTTAGGAATTAAACCAGTTAATATTTGTATTAAATGCAATCTATGATGAATGATACCTTTGGCTGATGGATTTAAATAGATTTGGAGTTTTAATGGTGTATATACTTGTTTGATTCAATTAATATACTAGGTTATTTAGCGACATTTGTTATATTTCATGATCAATGTATCAAAAAGTGTGTTTTGAATCAAAAGAGGAGGCTTGTTAGCCAAAAATAGTGGGAGGAACTCTCCATTTTTGAATTCAACAATTAATATCAATAAGAAATGCAATTCAAAATGAAGGACTCCATTATTTGTTAAATTGAATGAATTCATCTTATAGATGGTCTAGGGGCAATTTTTTGATAATGAATATAGTTATTAAGAAAGAAGCAAAAGCTAATTCCAAGGTTATTGCTTGAAAAATAGTCATGGTAAAAAACAAGGGAAAGCCTAATTAACATTAGGTGATTAGAATGTCTCATTATTTAGGAATTAAACCAGTTAATATTTGTATTAAATGCAATCTATGATGAATGATACCTTTGGCTGATGGATTTAAATAGATTTGGAGTTTTAATGGTGTATATACTTGTTTGATTCAATTAATATACTAGGTTGTTTAGCCACATGTGTTATATTTCATGATCAATGTATCAAAAAAAATTGTGTTTTGAATCAAAAGAGGAGGCTTGCTAGCCAAAAATAATGGGAGGATCTCTTTATTTTTGAATTCAACAATTAATATCAATAAGAAATGCAATTCAAAATCAAGGACTCCATTGTTTGTTAAATTGAATGAATTCATCTTATAGATGGTCTAGGGCAATTTTTTGATAATGAATATAGTTATTAAGAAAGAAACAAAAGTTTAATTTCAAGGTTATTGCACGAAAAAATAGTCCTGGTAATAAGAAGAGGAGCCTAATTAACATGAGGTGATTAGAAATTCTCATTTATTTAGAAATTAAACCAGTTAACATTTGTACGAAATGCAAATCATGGCGAATGACACCTTTTGGGTGACGGATTTAAATAGATTTGGAGTTTTAATGGTGTATATACTTGTTTGATTCAATTAATATACTAGGTTATTTAGCGACATGTGTTATATTTCATGATCAATGTATCAAAAAGTGTGTTTTGAATCAAAAGAGGAGGCTTGTTAGCCAAAAATAGTGGGAGGAACTCTCCATTTTTGAATTCAACAATTAATATCAATAAGAAATGCAATTCAAAATGAAGGACTCCATTATTTGTTAAATTGAATGAATTCATCTTATAGATGGTCTAGGGGCAATTTTTTGATAATGAATATAGTTATTAAGAAAGAAGCAAAAGCTAATTCCAAGGTTATTGCTTGAAAAATAGTCATGGTAAAATCAAGGAAAGCCTAATTAACATTAGGTGATTAGAATGTCTCATTATTTAGGAAATAATCCTGTTAATATTTGTATTAAATGCAATCTATGATGAATGATACCTTTGGCTGATGGATTTAAATAGATTTGGAGTTTTAATGGTGTATATACTTGTTTGATTCAATTAATATACTAGGTTGTTTAGCCACATGTGTTATATTTCATGATCAATGTATCAAAAAGTGTGTTTTGAATCAAAAGAGGAGGCTTGCTAGCCAAAAATAATGGGAGGAACTCTCTATTTTTGAATTCAACAATTAATATCAATAAGAAATGCAATTCAAAGTCAAGCACTCCGTTGTTTTTTAAATTGAATGAAATCAACTCATAGATGGTGCAGGAGCAATTTTTTCATAATGAATATAGTTAATAAGAAAGAATCAAAAGATAATTCCAAGGTTATTGGTTGAAAAATAGTCATGGTAAAAACAAGAGAAGCCTAATTAACATTAGGTGATTAGAATGTCTCATTATTTAGGAATTAAACCAGTTAATATTTGTATTAAATGCAATCCATGATGAATGACGCCTTTGGCTGATGGATTTCATTAGATTTGGAGTTTTAATGGTGTATATACTTGTTTGATTCAATTAAAATACTAGGTTGTTTAGCCATATGTGTTATATTTCATGATCAATGTATCAAAAATTGTGTTTTGAATCAAAAGAGGAGGCTTGCTAGCCAAAAATAATGGGAGGATCTCTTTATTTTTGAATTCAACAATTAATATCAATAAGAAATGCAATTCAAAATCAAGGACTCCATTGTTTGTTAAATTGAATGAATTCATCTTATAGATGGTCTAGGGCAATTTTTTGATAATGAATATAGTTATTAAGAAAGAAACAAAAGTTAATTTCAAGGTTATTGCACGAAAAATAGTCCTGGTAATAAGAAGAGGAGCCTAATTAACATGAGGTGATTAGAAATTCTCATTATTTAGAAATTAATCCAGTTAACATTTGTACGAAATGCAAATCATGGCGAATGACACCTTTTGGGTGACGTATTTAAATAGATTTTGGAGTTTTAATGGTGTATATACTTGTTTGATTCAATTAATATACTAGGTTATTTAGCGACATGTGTTATATTTCATGATCAATGTATCAAAAAAGTGTGTTTTGAATCAAAAGAGGAGGCTTGTTAGCCAAAAATAGTGGGAGGAACTCTCCATTTTTGAATTCAACAATTAATATCAATAAGAAATGCAATTCAAAATGAAGGACTCCATTATTTGTTAAATTGAATGAATTCATCTTATAGATGGTCTAGGGGCAATTTTTTGATAATGAATATAGTTATTAAGAAAGAAGCAAAAGCTAATTCCAAGGTTATTGCTTGAAAAATAGTCATGGTAAAAACAAGGAAAGCCTAATTAACATTAGGTGATTAGAATGTCTCATTATTTAGGAATTAAACCAGTTAATATTTGTATTAAATGCAATCTATGATGAATGATACCTTTGGCTGATGGATTTCATTAGATTTGGAGTTTTAATGGTGTATATACTTGTTTGATTCAATTAATATACTAGGTTGTTTAGCCATATGTGTTATATTTCATGATCAATGTATCAAAAAGTGTGTTTTGAATCAAAAGAGGAGGCTTGCTAGCCAAAAATAATGGGAGGATCTCTTTATTTTTGAATTCAACAATTAATATCAATAAGAAATGCAATTCAAAATCAAGGACTCCATTGTTTGTTAAATTGAATGAATTCATCTTATAGATGGTCTAGGGCAATTTTTTGATAATGAATATAGTTATTAAGAAAGAAACAAAAGTTAATTTCAAGGTTATTGCACGAAAAATAGTCCTGGTAATAAGAAGAGGAGCCTAATTAACATGAGGTGATTAGAAATTCTCATTATTTAGAAATTAAACCAGTTAACATTTGTACGAAATGCAAATCATGGCGAATGACACCTTTGGGTGACGGATTTAAATAGATTTGGAGTTTTAATGGTGTATATACTTGTTTGATTCAATTAAAATACTAGGTTGTTTAGCCATATGTGTTATATTTCATGATCAATGTATCAAAAATTGTGTTTTGAATCAAAAGAGGAGGCTTGCTAGCCAAAAATAGTGGGAGGAACTCTCCATTTTTGAATTCAACAATTAATATCAATAAGAAATGCAATTCAAAATGAAGGACTCCATTATTTGTTAAATTGAATGAATTCATCTTATAGATGGTCTAGGGGCAATTTTTTGATAATGAATATAGTTATTAAGAAAGAAGCAAAAGCTAATTCCAAGGTTATTGCTTGAAAAATAGTCATGGTAAAATCAAGGAAAGCCTAATTAACATTAGGTGATTAGAATGTCTCATTATTTAGGAAATAATCCTGTTAATATTTGTATTAAATGCAATCTATGATGAATGATACCTTTGGCTGATGGATTTAAATAGATTTGGAGTTTTAATGGTGTATATACTTGTTTGATTCAATTAATATACTAGGTTGTTTAGCCACATGTGTTATATTTCATGATCAATCTATCAAAAAGTGTGTTTTGAATCAAAAGAGGAGGCTTGCTAGCCAAAAATAATGGGAGGAACTCTCTATTTTTGAATTCAACAATTAATATCAATAAGAAATGCAATTCAAAATCAAGCACTCCGTTGTTTTTTAAATTGAATGAAATCAACTCATAGATGGTGCAGGAGCAATTTTTTCATAATGAATATAGTTAATAAGAAAGAATCAAAAGATAATTCCAAGGTTCTTGGTTGAAAAATAGTCATGGTAAAAACAAGAGAAGCCTAATTAACATTAGGTGATTAGAATGTCTCATTATTTAGGAATTAAACCAGTTAATATTTGTATTAAATGCAATCCATGATGAATGACGCCTTTGGCTGATGGATTTCATTAGATTTGGAGTTTTAATGGTGTATATACTTGTTTGATTCAATTAAAATACTAGGTTGTTTAGCCATATGTGTTATATTTCATGATCAATGTATCAAAAATTGTGTTTTGAATCAAAAGAGGAGGCTTGCTAGCCAAAAATAATGGGAGGATCTCTTTATTTTTGAATTCAACAATTAATATCAATAAGAAATGCAATTGAAAATCAAGGACTCCATTGTTTGTTAAATTGAATGAATTCATCTTATAGATGGTCTAGGGCAATTTTTTGATAATGAATATAGTTATTAAGAAAGAAACAAAAGTTAATTTCAAGGTTATTGCACGAAAAATAGTCCTGGCAATAACAAGAGGAGCCTAATTAACATCAGGTGATTAGAAATTCTCATTATTTAGAAATTAAACCAGTTAACATTTGTACGAAATGCAAATCATGGGGAATGACACCTTTGGGTGACAGATTTAAATAGATTTGGAGTTTTAATGGTGTATATACTTGTTTGATTCAATTAATATACTAGGTTATTTAGCTACATGTGTTACATTTCATGATCAATGTATCAAAAAGTGTGTTTTGAATCAAAAGAGGAGGCTTGCTATCCAAAAATAGTGGGAGGAACTCTCTATTTTTGAATTCAACAATTAATATCAATAAGAAATGCAATGCAAAATGAAGGACTCCATTATTTGTTAAATTGAATGAATTCATCTTATAGATGGTCTAGGGGCAATTTTTTGATAATGAATATAGTTATTAAGGAAGAAGCAAAAGTTAATTCCAAGGCTATTGCTTGAAAAATAGTCATGGTAAAAACAAGGGAAGCCTAATTAATATTAGGTGATTAGAATGTCTCATTATTTAGGAATTAAACCAGTTAATATTTGTATTAAATGTAATCCATGATGAATGATGCCTTTGGCTGATGGATTTAAATAGATTTGGAGTTTTAATGGTGTATATACTTGTTTGATTCAATTAAAATACTAGGTTGTTTAGCCACATGTGTTATATTTCATGATCAATGTATCAAAAAGTGTGTTTTGAATCAAAAGAGGAGGCTTGCTAGCCAAAAATCATGGGAGGAACTCTTTATTTTTGAATTCAACAATTAATATCAATAAGAAATGCAATTCAAAATCAAGGACTCCATTGTTTGTTAAATTGAATGAATTCATCGTATAGATGGTCTAGGGGCAATTTTTTGATAATGAATATAGTTATTAAGAAAGAAACAAAAGTTAATTTCAAGGTTATTGGACGAAAAATAGTCCTGGTAATAACAAGAGGAGCCTTATTAACGTGAGGTGATTAGAAATTCTCATTATTTAGAAATTAAACTAGTTAACATTTGTACGAAATGCAAACCATGATGAATGACACCTTTTGATGATGGATTTAAATAGATTTGGAGTTTTAATGGTGTATATACTTGTTTGATTCAATGAAAATTCTAGGTTTTTTAGCCACATGTGTTATATTTCATGATCAATGTATCAAAAAGTGTGTTTTGAATCAAAAGAGGAGGCTTGCTAGCCAAAAATAATGGGAGGAACTCTTTATTTTTGAATTCAACAATTAATATCAATAAGAAATGCAATTCAAAATCAAGAACTCCATTATTTGTTAAATTGAATGAATTCATGTAATCGATGGTCCACTAGCATTTTATTCATAATGAATATATTTATTAAGAACGAATCAAAAGTTAATTTCAAGGTTATTGCATGAAAGTTAATCCTCATAACAACAAGAGGAGCCTAATTAAGATGAGGTGATTAGAAATTCTCATTATTTAGGAATTAAACCAATTAACATTTGTACGCAATGCAAACCATGATGAATGACTCCTTTGGGTGATGGATTTAAATAGATTTGGAATTTTAATGGTGTATATACTTGTTTGATTCAATTAATTTACTGGGTTATTTAGCCACATGTGTTATATTTCATGATCAATGTATCAAAAAGTGTGTTTTGAATCAAAAGAGGAGGCTTGCTAGCCAAAAATAGTGGGAGGAACTCTCTATTTTTGAATTCAACAATTAATATCAATAAGAAATGCAATTCAAAATGAAGGACTCCATTATTTGTAAAATTAAATGAATTCATCTTATAGATGGTCTAGGGGCAATTTTTTCATAATGAATATAGTTAATAAGAAAGAATCAAAAGATAATTCCAATGTTATTGCTTGAAAAATAGTCATGGTAAAAACAAGAGAAGCCTAATTAACATTAGGTGATTAGAATGTCTCATTATTTATAAATTAAACTAGTTAACATTTGTACAAAATGCAAACCATGATGAATGACACCTTTTGATGATGGATTTAAATAGATTTGGAGTTTTAATGGTGTATATACTTGTTTGATTCAATTAATATACTAGGTTGTTTACCTACATGTGTTATATTTCAAGATCAATGTATCAAAAAGAGTGTTTGGAATCAAAAGAGGAGGCTTGCTATTTAAAATGATGGGAGGAACTCTCTATTTTTGAATTCTATAATTAATATCAATAAGAAATGCAATTCAAAATGAACAACTCCATTATTTGCTAAATTGAATGAATTAATGTAATCGATGGTCCACAGGCATTTTATTCATAATGAATATATTTATTATGAAAGAATCAAAAGATAATTCCAAGGTTATTGCTTGAAAAATAGTCATGGTAAAAACAAGAGAAGCTTAATTAACATTAGGTGATTAGAATGTCTCATTATTTAGGAATTAAATCAGTTAATATTTGTATTAAATGCAATCCATGATGAATGACGCCTTTGGCTGATGGATTTAATTAGATTTGGAGTTTTAATGGTGTATATACTTGTTTGATTCAATTAAAATACAAGGTTGTTTAGCCACATGTGTTATATTTCATGATCAATGTATCAAAAAGTGTGTTTTGAATCAAAAGAGGAGGCTTGCTAGCCAAAAATAATGGGAGGAACTCTTTATTTTTTAATTCAAGAATTAATATCAATAAGAAATGCAATTCAAAATCAAGGACTCCATTATTTGTTAAATTGAATGAATTCATCTTATAGATGGACTAGGGGCAATTTTTTCATAATGAATATAGTTTTTAAGAAAGAATCAAAAGTTAATTCCATGGTTATTGCTTGAAAAATAGTCATGGTAAAAACAAGAGAAGCCTAATTAACATTAGGTGATTAGAATGTCTCATTATTTAGGAATTAAACCAGTTAATATTTGTATTAAATGCAATCCATGATGAATGACACCTTTGGCTAATGGATTTAATTAGATTTGGAGTTTTAATGGTGTATATACTTGTTTGATTCAAATAAAATACTAGGTTGTTTAGCCACATGTGTTATATTTCATGATCAATATATGAAAAAGTGTGTTTTGAATCAAAAGAGGAGGCTTGCTAGCCAAAAATAATGGGAGGAACTCTTTATTTTTGAATTCAACAATTAATATCAATAAGAAATGCAATTCAAAATCAAGGACTCCATTGTTTGTTAAATTGAATGAATTGATCTTATAGATGGTCTAGGGGCAATTTTTTGATAATGAATATAGTTATTAAGAAAGAAACAAAAGTTAATTTCAAGGTTATTGCACGAAAAATAGTCCTTGTAATAACAAGAGGAGCCTAATTAACATGAGGTGATTAGAAATTCTCATTATTTAGAAATTAAACCAGTTAACATTTGTACGAAATGCAAATCATGGTGAATGACACCTTTGGGTGATGGATTTAAATAGATTTGGAGTTTTAATGGTGTATATACTTGTATGATTCAATTAATATACTAGGTTGTTTAGCCACATGTGTTATATTTCATGATCAATGTATCAAAAAGTGTGTTTTGAATCAAAAGAGGAGGCTTGCTAGCCAAAAATAGTGGCAGGAACTCTCTATTTTTGAATTCAACAATTAATATCAATAAGAAATGCAATTCAAAATCAAGGACTCCATTATTTGTTAAATTGAATGAATTCATCTTATAGATGGTCTAGGGGCAATTTTTTCATAATGAATATAGTTATTAAGAAAGAATCAAAAGTTAATTCCAAGGTTATTGCTTGAAAAATAGTCATGGTAAAAACAAGAGAAGCCTAATTAACATTAGGTGATTAGAATGTCTCATTATTTAGGAAATAATCCTGTTAATATTTGTATTAAATGCAATCCATGATGAATGACACCTTTGGCTGATGTATTTAATTAGATTTGGAGTTTTAATGGTGTATATACTTGTTTGATTCAATTAAAATATTAGGTTGTTTAGCCACCTGTGTTATATTTCATGATCAATGTATCAAAAAGTGTGTTTTGAATCAAAAGAGGAGGCTTGCTAGCCAAAAATAATGGGAGGAACTCTCTATTTTTGAATTCAACAATTAATATCAATAAGAAATGCAATTCAAAATCAAGCACTCCGTTGTTTTTTAAATTGAATGAATTCAACTCATAGATGGTCCAGGAGCAATTTTTTCATAATGAATATAGTTAATAAGAAAGAATCAAAAGATAATGTCAAGGTTATTGCACGAAAAATAGTCCTAGTAATAACAAGAGGAGCCTAATTAACATGAGATGATTAGAAATTCTCATTATTTAGAAATTAAACTAGTTAACATTTGTACGAAATGCAAACCATGATGAATGACACCTTTGGATGATGAATTTAAATAAATTTGGAGTTTTAATGGTGTATATACTTGTATGATTCAATTAAAATACTAGGTTGTTCAGCCACATGTGTTATATTTCATTATCAATGTATCAAAAAGTGTGTTTTGAATCAAAAGAGGAGGCTTGCTAGCCAAAAATAATGGGAGGAACTCTTTATTTTTGAATTCAACAATTAATATCAATAAGAAATGCAATTCAATATCAAGGACTCCATTGTTTGTTAAATTGAATGAATTGATCTTATAGATGGTCTAGGTGCAATTTTTTGATAATGAATATAGTTATTAAGAAAGAAACAAAAGTTAATTTCAAGGTTATTGCACGAAAAATAGTCCTTGTAATAACAAGAGGAGCCTAATTAACATGAGGTGATTAGAAATTCTCATTATTTAGAAATTAAACCAGTTAACATTTGTACGAAATGCAAATCATGGTGAATGACACGTTTGGGTGATGCATTTAAATAGATTTGGAGTTTTAATGGTGTATATACTTGTTTGATTCAATTAATATACTAGGTTGTTTAGCCACATGTGTTATATTTCATGATCAATGTATCAAAAAGTGTGTTTTGAATCAAAAGAGGAGGCTTGCTAGCCAAAAATAGTGGGAGGAACTCTCTATTTTTGAATTCAACAATTAATATCAATAAGAAATGCAATTCAAAATCAAGGACTCCATTATTTGTTAAATTGAATGAATTCATCTTATAGATGGTCTAGGGGCAATTTTTTCATAATGAATATAGTTATTAAGAATGAATCAAAAGTTAATTCCAAGGTTATTGCTTGAAAAATAGTCATGGTAAAAACAAGAGAAGCCTAATTAACATTAGATGATTAGAATGTCTCATTATTTAGGAATTAATCCTGTTAAGATTTGTATTAAATGCAATCCATGATGAATGACACCTTTGGCTGATGGATTTAATTAGATTTGGAGTTTTAATGGTGTATATACTTGTTTGATTCAATTAAAATATTAGGTTGTTTAGCCACATGTGTTATATTTCATGATCAATGTATCAAAAAGTGTGTTTTGAATCAAAAGAGGAGGCTTGCTAGCAAAAAATAATGGGAGGAACTCTTTATTTTTGAATTCAACAATTAATATCAACAAGAAATGCAATTCAAAATCAAGCACACTGTTGTTTTTTAAATTGAATGAATTCAACTCATAGATGGTCCAAGAGCAATTTTTTCATAATGAATATAGTTAATAAGAAAGAATCAAAAGATAATTTCAAGGTTATTGCACGAAAAATAGTCCTGGTAATAACAAGAGGAGCCTAATTAACATGAGATGATTAGAAATTCTCATTATTTAGAAATTAAACTAGTTAACATTTCTACGAAATGCAAACCATGATGAATGACACCTTTGGATGATGAATTTAAATAGATTTGGAGTTTTAATGGTGTATATACTTGTTTGATTCAATTAATATACTAGTTTGTTTAGCCACATGTGTTATATTTCGTGATCAATCTATCAAAAAGTGTGTTTTGAATCAAAAGAGGAGGCTTGCTAGCCAAAAGTAATGGGAGGAACTCTTTATTTTTGAATTCAACAATTAATATCAATAAGAAATGCAATTCAAAATCAAGGACTCCATTCTTTGTTAAATTGAATGAATTCATCTTATATATGGTCTAGGGGCAATTTTTTCATAATGAATATTGTTATTAAGAAAGAAAGAAAAGTTAATTTCAAGGTTATTGCACGAAAAATAGTCCTGGTAATAATAAAAAGGAGCCTAATTAACATGAGGTGATTAGAAATCCTCATTATTTAGAAATTAAACCAGTTAACATTTGTACGAAATGCAAACCATGATGAATGACACCTTTGGGTGATGTATTTAAATAGATCTGGAGTTTTAATGGTGTATATACTTGTTTGATTTAATTAATATACTAGGTTTTTTTCCTACATGTGTTATATTTCATGATCAATGTATCAAAAAGAGTGTTTGGAATCAAAAGAGGAGGCAAGCTAGTTAAAATGATGGGAGGAACTCTCTATTTTTGAATTCTATAATTAATATCAATAAGAAATGCAATTCAAAATGAAGAACTCCATTGTTTGTTAAATTGAATGAATTCATCTTATATATGGTCTAGGGGCAATTTTTTGATAATGAATATAGTTATTAAGAAAGAAACAAAAGTTAATTTCATGGTTATTGCACAAAAAATACTCCTGGTAATAACAAGAGGAGCCTAATTAACATGAGATGATTAGAAATTCTCATTATTTAGAAATTAAACTATTTAACATTTGTACGAAATGCAAACCATGATGAATGACACCTTTGGATGATGAATTTAAATAGATTTGGAGTTTTAATGGTGTATATACTTGTATGATTCAATTAATATACTAGGTTGTTTAGCCACATGTGTTATATTTCATGATCAATCTATCAATAAGTGTGTTTTGAATCAATAGAGGAGGCTTGCTAGCCAAAAATAATGGGAGGAACTCTTTATTTTTGAATTCAACAATTAATATCAATAAGAAATGCAATTCAAAATCAAGGACTCCATTGTTTGTTAAATTGAATGAATTCATCTTATAGATGGTCTAGGGGCAATTTTTTCATAATGAATATAGTTATTAAGAAAGAAAGAAAAGTTAATTTCAAGGTTATTGCACGAAAAATAGTCCTGGTAATAATAAAGAGGAGCCTAATTAACATGAGGTGATTAGAAATCCTCATTATTTAGAAATTAAACCAGTTAACATTTGTCCGAAATGCAAACCATGATGAATGACACCTTTGGGTGACGGATTTAAATAGATTTGGAGTTTTAATGGTGTATATACTTGTTTGATTTAATTAATATACTAGGTTTTTTTCCTACATGTGTTATATTTCATGATCAATGTATCAAAAAGAGTGTTTGGAATCAAAAGAGGAGGCAAGCTAGTTAAAATGATGGGAGGAACTCTCTATTTTTGAATTCTATAATTAATATCAATAAGAAATGCAATTCAAAATGAAGAACTCCATTGTTTGTTAAATTGAATGAATTCATCTTATATATGGTCTAGGGGCAATTTTTTGATAATGAATATAGTTATTAAGAAAGAAACAAAAGTTAATTTCAACGTTATTGCATGAAAAATAGTCCTGGTAATAACAAGAGGAGCCTAATTAACATGAGATGATTAGAAATTCTCATTATTTAGAAATTAAACTAGTTAACATTTGTACGAAATGCAAACCATGATGAATGACACCTTTGGATGATGAATTTAAATAGATTTGGAGTTTTAATGGTGTATATACTTGTAAGATTCAATTAATATACTAGGTTATTTAGCCACATGTGTTATATTTCATGATCAATCTATCAAAAAGTGTGTTTTGAATCACAAGAGGAGGCTTGCTAGCCAAAAATAATGGGAGGAACTCTCTATTTTTGAATTCTATAATTAATATCAATAAGAAATGCAATTCAAAATGAAGAACTCCATTACTTGTTAAATTGAATGAATTCATGTAATCGATGGTCCACAGGCATTTTATTCATAATGAATATATTTATTAAGAAAGAAACAAAAGTTAATTTCAAAGTTATTGCATGAAAATTAGTCCTCGTAACAACAAGAGGAGCCTAATTAACATAAGGTGAATAGAAATTCTCATTATTTAGGAATTAAACCAATTAACATTTGTATGAAATGCAAACCATGATGAATGAGAGCTTTGGGTGATGGATTTATATAGATTTGGAGTTTTAATGGTGTATATACTTGTTTGATTCAATTAATATACTAGGTTGTTTAGCCACATGTGTTATATTTCATGATTAATGTATCAAAAAATGTGTTTTGAATAAAAAGAGGAATCTTGCTAGCCAAAAATAATGGGAGGAACTTTCTATTTTTGAATTCAACAATTAATATCAATAAGAAATGCAATTCAAAATCAAGCGCTCCGTTGTTTTTTAAATTGAATGAATTCAACTCATAGATGGTCCAGGAGCAATTTTTTCATAATGAATATAGTTAATAAGAAAGAATCAAAAGTTAATTCCAAGGTTATTGCTTGAAAAATAGTCATGGTAAAAACAAGAGAAGCCTAATTAACATTAGGTGATTAGAATGTCTCATTATTTATGAATTAAACCAGTTAATATTTGTATTAAATGCAATCCATGATGAATCACACCTTTGCGTGATGGATTTAATTAGATTTGGAGTTTTAATGGTGTATATACTTGTTTGATTCAATTAAAACACTAGGTTGTTTAGCCACATGTGTTATATTTCATGATCAATGTATCAAAAAGTGTGTTTTGAATCAAAAGAGGAGGCTTGCTAGCCAAAAATAATGGGAGGAACTCTTTATTTTTGAATTCAACAATTAATATCGAGAAGAAATGCTATTCAAAATTAAGGACTCCATTATTTGTTAAATTGAGTAAATTCATCTTAGAGATGGTCTAGGGCAATTTTTCATAATGAATATAGTTATTAAGAAAGAAAGAAAAGTTAATTTCAAGGTTATTGCATGAAAAATAGTCCGGGTAATAAAAAGAGGAGCCTAATTAACATGAGGTGATTAGAAATTCTCATTATTTAGAAATTAATCCATTTCACATTTGTACGAAATGCAGACCATGATGAATGACACCTTTGGGTGATGGATTTAAATAGATTTGATGTTTTAATGGTGTATATACTTGTTTGATTCAATTAATATACTAGGTTGTTTACCTACATGTGTTATATTTCATGATCAATGTATCAAAAAGAGTGTTTGGAATCAAAAGAGGAGGCTTGCTAGTTAAAATGATGCGAGGAACTCTCTATTTTTGAATTCTATAATTAATATCAATAAGAAATGCAATTCAAAATGAAGAACTCCATTATTTGTTAAATTGAATGAATTCATCTAATTGATGGTCCACGGGCATTTTATTCATAATGAATATATTTATTAAGAAAGAAACAAAATTTATTTTCAAGGTTGTTGCCGAAAAATTAGTCATCGTAACAACAAGAGTTGCCTAATTAACATGAGGTGATTAGAAATTCTCATTATTTAGGAATTAAACCAGTTAACATTTGTACGAAATGCAAACCATGATGAATGACACCTTTGGGTGATGGATTTAAATAGATTTGGAATTTTAATGGTGTATATACTTGTTTGATTCAATTAATATACTAGGTTGTTTAGCCACATGTGTTATATTTCATGATCAATGTATCAAAAAGTGTGTTTTGAATCAAAAGAGGAGGCTTCTAGCCAAAAATAATGGGAGGAACTCTTTATTTTTGAATTCAACAATTAATATCAATAAGAAATGCAATTCAAAATCAAGGACACCATTATTTGTTAAATTGAATGAATTCATCTTACAAATGGCCTAGGGGCAATTTTTCATAATGAATATAGTTATTAAGAAAGAATGAAAAGTTAATTTCAAGGTTATTGCACGAAAAATAGTCCTGGTAATAACAAGAGGAGCCTAATTAACATGAGGTGATAAGAAATTCTCATTATTTAGAAATTAATCCATTTCACATTTGTACGAAATGCAAACCATGATGAATGACACGTTTGGGTGATGGATTTAAATAGATTTGGAGTTTTAATGGTGTATATACTTGTTTGATTCAATTAATATACTAGGTTGTTTACCTAAATGTATTATATTTCATGATCAATGTATCAAAAAGAGTGTTTGGAATCAAAAGAAGAGGCTTGCTAGTTAAAATGATGGGAGGAACTCTCTATTTTTGAATTCTATAATTAATATCAATAAGAAATGGAATTCAAAATGAAGAACTCCATTATTTGTTAAATTGAATGAATTCATGTAATCGATGGTCCACGGGCATTTTATTCATAATGACTATATTTATTAAGAAAGAAACAAAAGTTATTTTCAAGATTATTGCCGGAAAATTAGTCCTCATAACAACAAGAGGAGCCTAATTAACATGAGGTGATTAGAAATTCTCATTATTTAGGAATTAAACCAATTAACATTTGTACGAAATGCAAACCATGATGAATGACACCTTTAGGTGATGGATTTATATAGATTTGGAGTTTTAATGGTGTATATACTTGTTTAATTCAATTAATATACTAGGTTGTTTAGCCACATGTGTTATATTTCATGATTAATGTATCAAAAAATGTGTTTTGAATCAAAAGAGGACGCTTGCTAGCCAAAAATAATGGGAGGAACATTCTATTTTTGAATTCAACAATTAATATCAATAAGAAATGCAATTCAAAATCAAGCACTCCGTTGTTTTTTAAATTGAATGAATTCAACTCATAGATGGTCCAGGAGCAATTTTTTCATAATGAATATAGTTAATAAGAAAGAATCAAAAGTTAATTCCAAGGTTATTGTTTGAAAAATAGTCATGGTAATAACAAGAGAAGCCTAATTAACATTAGGTGATTAGAATGTCTCATTATTTAGGAATTAAACCAAGTAATATTTGTATTAAATGCAATCCATGATGAATCACACCTTTGCCTGATGGATTTAATTAGATTTGGAGTTTTAATGGTGTATATACTTGTTTGATTTAATTGAAATACTAGGTTTTTTAGCCACATGTGTTATATTTCATGATCAATGTATCAAAAAGTGTGTTTTGAATCAAAAGAGGAGGCTTGCTAGCCAAAAATAATGGGAGGAACTCTTTATTTTTGAATTCAACAATTAATATCAATAAGAAATGCAATTCAAAATCAAGGACTCCATTATTTGTTAAATTGAATAAATTCATCTTATAGATTGTCTAGGGGCAATTTTTCATAATGAATATAGTTATTAAGAAAGAATCAAAGGTTAATTCCATGGTTATTGTTTGAAAAATAGTCATGGTAAAAACAAGAGAAGCCTAATTAACATTAGGTGATTAGAATGTCTCATTATTTAGGAATTAAACCAGTTAATATTTGTATTAAATGCAATCCATGATGAATGACACCTTTGGGTGATGGATTTAAATAGATTTGGAGTTTTAATGGTGTATATACTTGTTTGATTCAATTAATATACTAGGTTGTTTACCTAGATGTATTATATTTCATCATCAATGTACCAAAAAGTGTGTTTGGAATCAAAAGAGGAGGCTTGCTTGTTAAAATGATGGGAGGAACTCTCTATTTTTGAATTCTATAATTAATATCAATAAGAAATGCAATTCAAAATGAAGAACTCCATTGTTTGTTAAATTGAATGAATTCATCTTATATATGGTCTAGGGGCAATTTTTTGATAATGAATATAGTTATTAAGAAAGAAACAAAAGTTAATTTCAAGGTTATTGCACGAAAAATAGTCCTGGTAATAACAAGAGGAGCCTAATTAACATGAGATGATTTGAAATTCTCATTATTTAGAAATTAAAGTAGTTAACATTTGTACGAAATGCAAACCATGATGAATGACACCTTTGGATGATGAATTTAAATAGATTTGGAGTTTTAATGGTGTATATACTTGTATGATTCAATCAATATACTAGGTTATTTAGCCACATGTGTTATATTTCATGATCAATCTATCAAAAAGTGTGTTTTGAATCACAAGAGGAGGCTTGCTAGCCAAAAATAATGGGAGGAACTCTCTATTTTTGAATTCTATAATTAATATCAATAAGAAATGCAATTCAAAATGAAGAACTCCATTACTTGTTAAATTGAATGAATTCATGTAATCGATGGTCCACGGGCATTTTATTCATAATGAATATATTTATTAAGAAAGAAACAAAAGTTAATTTCAAAGTTATTGCATGAAAATTACTCCTCGTAACAACAAGAGGAGCCTAATTAACATGAGGTGATTAGAAATTCTCATTATTTAGGAATTAAACCAATTAACATTTGTACGAAATGCAAACCATGATGAATGAGACCTTTGGGTGATGGATTTATATAGATTTGGAGTTTTAATGGTGTATATACTTGTTTGATTCAATTAATATACTAGGTTGTTTAGCCACATGTGTTATATTTCATGATTAATGTATCAAAAAATGTGTTTTGAATCAAAAGAGGACTCTTGCTAGCCAAAAATAATGGGAGGAACTTTCTATTTTTGAATTCAACAATTAATATCAATAAGAAATGCAATTCAAAATCAAGCGCTCCGTTGTTTTTTAAATTGAATGAATTCAACTCATAGATGGTCCAGGAGCAATTTTTTCATAATGAATATAGTTAATAAGAAAGAATCAAAAGTTAATTCCAAGGTTATTGCTTGAAAAATAGTCATGGTAAAAACAAGAGAAGCCTAATTAACATTAGGTGATTAGAATGTCTCATTATTTATGAATTAAACCAGTTAATATTTGTATTAAATGCAATCCATGATGAATCACACCTTTGCCTGATGGATTTAATTAGATTTGGAGTTTTAATGGCGTATATACTTGTTTGATTCAATTAAAATACTAGGTTGTTTAGCCACATGTGTTATATTTCATGATCAATGTATCAAAAAGTGTGTTTTGAATCAAAAGAGGAGGCTTGCTAGCCAAAAATAATGGAAGGAACTCTTTATTTTTGAATTCAACAATTAATATCGAGAAGAAATGCTATTCAAAATCAAGGACTCCATTATTTGTTAAATTGAGTAAATTCATCTTATAGATGGTCTAGGGCAATTTTTCATAATGAATATAGTTATTAAGAAAGAAAGAAAAGTTAATTTCAAGGTTATTGCACGAAAAATAGTCCGGGTAATGAAAAGAGGAGCCTAATTAACATGAGGTGATTAGAAATTCTCATTATTTAGAAATTAATCCATTTCACATTTGTACGAAATGCAGACCATGATGAATGACACCTTTGGGTGATGGATTTAAATAGATTTGAAGTTTTAATGGTGTATATACTTGTTTGATTCAATTAATATACTAGGTTGTTTACCTACATGTGTTATATTTCATGATCAATGTATCAAAAAGAGTGTTTGGAATCAAAAGAGGAGGCTTGCTAGTTAAAATGATGCGAGGAACTCTCTATTTTTGAATTCTATAATTAATATCAACAAGAAATGCAATTCAAAATGAAGAACTCCATTATTTGTTAAATTGAATGAATTCATCTAATCGATGGTCCACGGGCATTTTATTCATAATGAATATATTTATTAAGAAAGAAACAAAATTTATTTTCAAGGTTATTGCCGGAAAATTAGTCATCGTAACAACAAGAGTAGCCTAATTAACATGAGGTGATTAGAAATTCTCATTATTTAGGAATTAAACCAGTTAACATTTGTACGAAATGCAAACCATGATGAATGACACCTTTGGGTGATGGATTTAAATAGATTTGGAATTTTAATGGTGTATATACTTGTTTGATTCAATTAATATACTAGGTTGTTTAGCCACATGTGTTATATTTCATGATCAATGTATCAAAAAATGTGTTTTGAATCAAAAGAGGAGGCTTCTAGCCAAAAATAATGGGAGGAACTCTTTATTTTTGAATTCAACAATTAATATCAATAAGAAATGCAATTCAAAATCAAGGACTCCATTATTTGTTAAATTGAATAAATTCATCTTATAGATTGTCGAGGGGCAATTTTTCATAATGAATATAGTTATTAAGAAAGAATCAAAAGTTAATTCCATGGTTATTGCTTGAAAAATAGTCATGGTAAAAACAAGAGAAGCCTAATTAACATTAGGTGATTAGAATGTCTCATTATTTAAGAATTAAACCAGTTAATATTTGTATTAAATGCAATCCATGATGAATGACACCTTTGGGTGATGGATTTAAATAGATTTGGAGTTTTAATGGTGTATATACTTGTTTGATTCAATTAATATACTAGGTTGTTTACCTAGATGTATTATATTTCATGATCAATGTATCAAAAAGAGTGTTTGGAATCAAAAGAGGAGGCTTGCTTGTTAAAATGATGGGAGGAACTCTCTATTTTTGAATTCTATAATTAATATCAATAAGAAATGGAATTCAAAATGAAGAACTCCATTATTTGTTAAATTGAATGAATTCATGTAATCGATGGTCCACGGGCATTTTATTCATAATGACTATATTTATTAAGAAAGAAACAAAAGTTATTTTCAAGATTATTGCCGGAAAATTAGTTCTCGTAACAACAAGAGGAGCCTAATTAACATGAGGTGATTAGAAATTCTCATTATTTAGGAATTAAACCAATTAACATTTGTACGAAATGCAAACCATGATGAATGACACCTTTGGGTGATGGATTTATATAGATTTGGAGTTTTAATGGTGTATATACTTGTTTAATTCAATTAATATACTAGATTGTTTAGCCACATGTGTTATATTTCATGATTAATGTATCAAAAAATGTGTTTTGAATCAAAAGAGGACGCTTGCTAGCCAAAAATAATGGGAGGAACTTTCTATTTTTGAATTCAACAATTAATATCAATAAGAAATGCAAATCAAAATCAAGCACTCCGTTGTTTTTTAAATTGAATGAATTCAACTCATAGATGGTCCAGGAGCAATTTTTTCATAATGAAAATAGTTAATAAGAAAGAATCAAAAGTTAATTCCAAGGTTATTGCTTGAAAAATAGTCATGGTAATAACAAGAGAAGCCTAATTAACATTAGGTGATTAGAATGTCTCATTATTTAGGAATTAAACCAGGTAATATTTGTATTAAATGCAATCCATGATGAATCACACCTTTGCCTGATGGATTTAATTAGATTTGGAGTTTTAATGGTGCATATACTTGTTTGATTCAATTAAAATACTAGGTTGTTTAGCCACATGTAATATTTCATGATCAATGTATCAAAAAGTGTGTTTTGAATCAAAAGAGGAGGCTTGCTAGCCAAAAATAATGGGAGGAACTCTTTATTTTTTAATTCAAGAATTAATATCAATAAGAAATGCAATTCAAAATCAAGGACTCCATTATTTGTTAAATTGAATGAATTCATCTTATAGATCGACTAGGGGCAATTTTTTCATAATGAATATAGTTATTAAGAAAGAAAGAAAAGTTAATTTCAAGGTTATTGCACGAAAAATAGTCCGGGTAATAACAAGAGGAGCCTAATTAACATGAGGTGATTAGAAATTCTCATTATTTAGAAATTAATCCATTTCACATTTATACGAAATGCAGACCATGATGAATGACACCTTTGGGTGATGGATTTAAATAGATTTGAAGTTTTAATGGTGTATATACTTGTTTGATTCAATTAATATACTAGGTTGTTTACCTAGATGTGTTATATTTCATGATCAATATATCAAAAAGAGTGTTTGGAATCAAAAGAGGAGGCTTGCTAGTTAAAATGATGCGAGGAACTCTCTATTTTTGAATTCTATAATTAATATCAATAAGAAATGCAATTCAAAATGAAGAACTCCATTATTTGTTAAATTGAATGAATTCATGTAATCGATGGTCCACGGACATTTTATTCATAATGACTATATTTATTAAGAAAGAAACAAAAGTTATTTTCAAGATTATTGCCGGAAAATTAGTTCTCGTAACAACAAGAGGAGCCTAATTGACATGAGGTGATTAGAAATTCTCATTATTTAGGAATTAAACCAATTAACATTTGTACGAAATGCAATCCATGATGAATCACACCTTTGCCTGATGGATTTAATTAGATTTGGAGTTTTAATGGTGTATATACATGTTTGATTCAATTAAAATACTAGGTTGTTTAGCCACATGTGTTATATTTCATGATCAATGTATCAAAAAGTGTGTTTTGAATCAAAAGAGGAGGCTTGCTAGCCAAAAATAATGGGAGGAACTCTTTATTTTTGAATTCAAGAATTAATATCAATAAGAAATGCAATTCAAAATCAAGGACTCCATTATTTGTTAAATTGAATGAATTCATCTTATAGATGGACTAGGAGCAATTTTTTCATAATGAATATAGTTATTAAGAAAGAATCAAAAGTTAATTCCAGGGTTATTGCTTGAAAAATAGTCATGGTAAAAACAAGAGAAGCCTAATTAACATTAGGTGATTAGAATGTCTCATTATTTAGGAATTAAACCAGTTAATATTTGTATTAAATGCAATCCATGATGAATGACACCTTTGGGTGATGGATTTAAATAGATTTGGAGTTTTAATGGTGTATATACTTGTTTGATTCAATTAAAATACTAGGTTGTTTAGCCACATGTGTTATATTTCATGATCAATATATGAAAAAGTGTGTTTTGAATCAAAAGAGGAGGCTTGCTAGCCAAAAATAATGGGAGGAACTCTTTATTTTTGAATTCAACAATTAATATGAATAAGAAATGCAATTCAAAATCAAGGACTCCATTGTTTGTTAAATTGAATGAATTGATCTTATAGATGGTCTAGGGGCAATTTTTTGATACTGAATATAGTTATTAAGAAAGAAACAAAAGTTAATTTCAAGGTTATTGCACAAAAAATAGTCCTTGTAATAACAAGAGGAGCCTAATTATCATGAGGTGATTAGAAATTCTCATTATTTAGAAATTAAACCAGTTAACATTTGTACGAAATGCAAATCATGGTGAATGACACCTTTGGGTGATGGATTTAAATAGATTTGGAGTTTTAATGGTGTATATACTTGTTTGATTCAATTAATATACTAGGTTGTTTAGCCACATGTGTTATATTTCATGATCAATGTATCAAAAAATGTGTTTTGAATCAAAAGAGGAGGCTTGCTAGCCAAAAATAGTGGGAGGAACCTTCTATTTTTGAATTCAACAATTAATATCAATAAGAAATGCAATTCAAAATCAAGGACTCCATTATTTGTTAAATTGAATGAATTCATCTTATAGATGGTCTAGGGGCAATTTTTTCATAATGAATATAGTTATTAAGAAAGAATCAAAAGTTAATTCCAAGGTTATTGCTTGAAAAATAGTCATGGTAAAAACAAGAGAAGCCTAATTAACAATAGGTGATTAGAATGTCTCATTATTTAGGAATTAATCCTGTTAATATTTGTATTAAATGCAATCCATGATGAATGACACCTTTGGCTGATGGATTTAATTAGATTTGGAGTTTTAATGGTGTATATACTTGTTTGATTCAATTAAAATATTAGGTTGTTTAGCCACATGTCTTATATTTCATGATCAATGTATCAAAAAGTGTGTTTTGAATCAAAAGAGGAGGCTTGCGAGCAAAAAATAATGGGAGGAACTCTCTATTTTTGAATTCAACAATTAATATCAATAAGAAATGCAATTCAAAATCAAGCACTCCGTTGTTTTTTAAATTGAATGAATTCAACTCATAGATGGTCCAGGAGCAATTTGTTCATAATGAATATAGTTAATAAGAAAGAATCAAAAGATAATTTCAAGGTTATTGCACGAAAAATAGTCCTGGTAATAACAAGAGGAGCCTAATTAACATGAGATGATTAGAAATTCTCATTATTTAGAAATTAAACTAGTTAACATTTGTACGAAATGCAAACCATGATGAATGACACCTTTGGATGATGAATTTAAATAGATTTGGAGTTTTAATGGTGTATATACTTGTTTGATTCAATAAAAATACTAGGTTGTTTAGCCACATGTGTTATATTTCATGATCAATGTATCAAAAAGTGTGTTTTGAATCAAAAGAGGAGGCTTGCTAGCAAAAAATAATGGGAGGAACTCTTTATTTTTGAATTCAACAATTAATATCAATAAGAAATGCAATTCAAATTCAAGGACTCCATTATTTGTTAAATTGAATAAATTCACCTTATAGATGGTCTAGGGGCAATTTTTCATAATGAATATAGTTATTAAGAAAGAAAGAAAAGTTAATTTCAAGGTTATTGCACGAAAAATAGTCCGGGTAATAACAAGAGGAGCCTAATTAACATGAGGTGATTAGAAATTCTCATTATTTAGAAATTAATCCATTTCACATTTGTACGAAATGCAGACCATGATGAATGACACCTTTGCGTGATGGATTTAAATAGATTTGGAGTTTTAATGGTGTATATACTTGTTTGATTCAATTAATATACTAGTTTGTTTACCTAGATGTGTTATATTTCATGATCAATGTATCAAAAAGAGTGTTTGGAATCAAAAGAGGAGGCTTGCTAGTTAAAATGATGCCAAGAACTCTCTATTTTTGAATTCTATAATTAATATCAATAAGAAATGCAATTCAAAATGAAGAACTCCATTATTTGTTAAATTGAATGAATTCATGTAATCGATGGTCCACGGGCATTTTATTCATAATGAATATATTTATTAAGAAAGAAACAAAAGTTATTTTCAAGGTTATTGCCAGAAAATTAGTCCTCGTAACAACAAGAGGAGCCTAATTAACATGAGGTGATTAGAAATTCTCATTATTTAGGAATTAAACCAGTTAACATTTGTACGAAATGCAAACCATGATGAATGACACCTTTGGGTGATGGATTTAAATAGATTTGGAATTTTAATGGTGTATATACTTGTTTGATTCAATTAATATACTAGGTTGTTTACGTACATGTGTTATATTTCAGGATCAATGTATCAGAAAGAGTGTTTGGAATCAAAAGAGGAGGCTTGCTAGTTAAAATGATGGGAGGAACTCTCTATTTTTGAATTCTATAATTAATATCAATAAGAAATGCAATTCAAAATGAAGAACTCCATTATTTGTTAAATTGAATGAATTCATGTAATCGATGGTCCACGGGCATTTTATTCATAATGACTATATTTATTAAGAAAGAAACAAAAGTTATTTTCAAGGTTATTGCAGAAAAATTAGTCCTCGTAACAACAAGAGGAGCCTAATTAACATGAGGTGATTAGAAATTCTCATTATTTAGGAATTAAACCAGTTAACATTTGTACAAAATGCAAACCATGATGAATGACAGCTTTGGGTGATGGATTTAAATAGATTTGGAGTTTTAATGGTGTATATACTTGTTTGATTCAATTAATCTACTAGGTTGTTTAGCCACATGTGTTATATTTCATGATCAATGTATCAAAAAGTGTGTTTTGAATCAAAGGAGGAGGCTTGCTATCAAAAAATAATGGGAGGAACTCTCTATTTTTGAATTCAACAATTAATATCAATAAGAAATGCAATTCAAAATCAAGCACTCCGTTGTTTTTTAAATTGAATGAATTCAACTCATAAATGGTCCAGGAGCAATTTTTTCATAATGAATATAGTTAATGAGAAAGAATCAAAAGTTAATTCCATGGTTATTGCTTGAAAAATAGTCATGGTAAAAACAACAGAAGCCTAATTAACATTAGGTGATTAGAATGTCTCATTATTTAGGAATTAAACCAGTTGATATTTGTATTAAATGCAATCTCTGATGAATGACACCTTTGGCTGATGGATTTAATTAGATTTGGAGTTTTAATGGTGTATATACTTGTTTGATTCAATTAATATACTAGGTTGTTTACCTACATGTGTTATATTTCATGATCAATGTATCAAAAAGAGTGTTTGGAATCAAAAGAAGAGGCTTGCTAGTTAAAATGATGGGAGGAACTCTCTGTTTTTCAATTCTATAATCAATATCAATAACAAATGCAATTCAAAATGAAGAACTCCATTATTTGTTAAATTGAATGAATTCATGTAATCGATAGTCCACGGGCATTTTATTCATAATGAATATATTTATTAACAAATAAAAAAAAGTTAATTTCAAGGTTATTGCATGAAAAATAATCCTCGTAACAACAAGTGGAGCCTCATTAACATGAGCTGATTAGAAATTCTCATTATTTAGGAATTAAACCAGTTAACATTTGTACGAAATGCAAACCATGATGAATGACACCTTTGGCTGATGGATTTAAATAGATTTGGAGTTTTAATGGTGTATATACTTGTTTGATTCAATTAATATAATAGGTTGTTTAGCCACATGTGTTATATTTCATGATCAATGTATCAAAAAGTGTGTTTTGAATCAAAAGAGGAAGCTTGCTAGCCAAAAATAATGGGAGGAACTCCTTATTTTTGAATTCAACAATTAATATCAGTAAGAAATGCAATTCAAAATCAAGGACTCCATTGTTTGTTAAATTGAATGAATTCATCTTATAGATGGTCTAAGGGCAATTTTTTCATAATGAATATAGTTATTAAGAAAGAAAGAAAAGTTAATTTCAAGGTTATTGCACGAAAAATAGTCCTGCTAATAACAAGAGGAGCATAATTAACATGAGGTGATTAGAAATTCTCATTATTTAGAAATTAATCCATTTCACATTTGTACGAAATGCGAACCATGATGAATGACACCTTTGGGTGATGGATTTAAATAGATTTGGAGTTTTAATGGTGTATATACTTGTTTGATTCAATTAATATACTAGGTTGTTTACCTACATGTGTTATATTTCATGATCAATGTATCAAAAAGAGTGTTTGGAATCAAAAGAGGAGGCTCGCTAGTTAAAATGATGGGTGGAACTCTCTATTTTTGAATTCTATAATTAATATCAATAAGAAATGCAATTCAAAATGAAGAACTCCATTATTTGTTAAATTGAATGAATTCATGTAATCGATGGTCCACGGGCATTTTATTCATAATGAATATATTTATTAAGAAAGAAACAAAAGTTAATTTGAAGGTTATTGCCGGAAAATTAGTCCTCGTAACAACAAGAGGAGCCTAATTAACATGAGGTGATTGGAAATTCTCATTATTTAGGAATTAAACCAGTTAACATTTGTACGAAATGCAAACCATGATGAATGAGACCTTTGGGTGATCGATTTAAATAGATTTGGAGTTTTAATGGTGTATATACTTGTTTGATTCAATTAATATACTAGGTTGTTTAGCCACATATGTTATATTTCATGATCAATGTATCAAAAATTGTGTTTTGAATCAAAAGAGGAGGCTTGCTAGCAAAAAATAATGGGAGGAACTCTCTATTTTTGAATTCAACAATTAATATCAATAAGAAATGCAATTCAAAATCAAGCACTCCGTAGTTTTTTAGATTGAATGAAGTCAACTCATAGATGGTCCAGGAGCAATTTTTTCATAATGAATACAGTTAATGAGAAAGAATCAAAAGTTAATTCCGTGGTTATTGCTAGAAAAATAGTCATGGTAAAAACAAGAGAAGCCTAATTAACATTAGGTGATTAGAATGTCTCATTATTTAGGAATTAAACCAATTAATATTTGTATTAAATGCAATCCATGATGAATCACACCTTTGGCTAATGGATTTAATTAGATTTGGAGTTTTAATGGTGTATATACTTGTTTGATTCAATTAATATACTAGGTTGTTTAGCCACATGTGTTATATTTCATGATCAATGTATCAAAAAGTGTGTTTTGAATCAAAAGAGGAGCCTTGCTAGCCAAAAATAATGGGAGGAACTCTTTATTTTTGAATTCAACAATTAATATCAATAAGAAATGCAATTCAAAATCAAGCACTTCGTTGATTTTTAAATTGAATGAATTCAACTCATAGATGGTCCACGAGCAATTTTTTCATAATGAATATAGTTAATATGAAAGAATCAAAAGTTAATTCCATGGTTATTGCTGGAAAAATAGTCATGGTAAAAACAAGAGAAGCCTAATTAACATTAGGTGATTAGAATTTCTCATTATTTAGGAATTAAACCAGTTAACATTTGTACGAAATGCAAACCACGATGAATGACACCTTTGGCTGATGGATTTAATTAGATTTGGAGTTTTAATGGTGTATATACTTGTTTGATTCAATTAATATACTAGGTTGTTTCCCCACATGTGTTATATTTCATGATCAATTATCAAAAAGTGTGTTTTGAATCAAAAGAGGAGGCTTGCTAGCCAAAAATAATGGGAGGAACTCTTTATTTTTTAATTCAACAATTAATATCAATAAAAAAAGCAATTCAAAATCAAGGACACCATTTTTTGTTAAATTGAATGAATTCATCTTATAGATGGTCTAGGGGCAATTTTTTCATAATGAATATAGTTATTAAGAAAGAAAGAAAAGTTGATTTCAAGGTTATTGCACGAAAAATAGTCCTGGTAATAACAAGAGGAGCCTAATTAACATGAGATGATTAGAAATTCTCATTATTTAGAAATTAATCCATTTCACATTTGTACAAAATGCAAACCATGATGAATGACACCTTTGGGTGATGGATTTAAATAGATTTGGAGTTTTAATGGTGTATATACTTGTTTGATTCAATTAATATACTAGGTTCTTTACCCACATGTGTTATATTTCATGATCAATGTATCAAAAAGAGTGTTTGGAATCAAAAGAGGAGGCTTGCTAGTTAAAATGATGGGAGGAACTCTCTATTTTTGAATTCTATAATTAATATCAATAAGAAATGAAATTCAAAATGAAGAACTCCATTATTTGTTAAATTGAATGAATTCATGTAATCGATGGTCCACGGGCATTTTATTCATAATGAATATATTTATTAACAAATAAACAAAAGTTAATTTCAAGGTTATTGCATGAAAAATAATCCTCGTAACAACAAGTGGAGCCTCATTAACATGAGCTGATTAGAAATTCTCATTATTTAGGAATTAAACCAGTTAACATTTGTACGAAATGCAAACCATGATGAATGACACCTTTGGCTGATGGATTTAAATAGATTTGGAGTTTTAATGGTGTATATACTTGTTTGATTCAATTAATATAATAGGTTGTTTAGCCACATGTGTTATATTTCATGATCATGATCAATGTATCAAAAAGTGTGTTTTGAATCAAAAGAGGAAGCTTGCTAGCCAAAAATAATGGGAGGAACTCCTTATTTTTTAATTCAACAATTAATATCAATAAGAAATGCAATTCAAAATCAAGGACTCCATTGTTTGTTAAATTGAATGAATTCATCTTATAGATGGTCTAGGGGCAATTTTTTCATAATGAATATAGTTATTAAGAAAGAAAGAAAAGTTAATTTCAAGGTTATTGCACGAAAAATAGTCCTGCTAATAACAAGAGGAGCATAATTAACATGAGGTGATTAGAAATTCTCATTATTTAGAAATTAATCCATTTCACATTTGTACGAAATGCGAACCATGATGAATGACACCTTTGGGTGATGGATTTAAATAGATTTGGAGTTTTAATGGTGTATATACTTGTTTGATTCAATTAATATACTAGGTTGTTTACCTACATGTGTTATATTTCATGATCAATGTATCAAAAAGAGTGTTTGGAATCAAAAGAGGAGGCTCGCTAGTTAAAATGATGGGTGGAACTCTCTATTTTTGAATTCTATAATTAATATCAATAAGAAATGCAATTCAAAATGAAGAGAACTCATTATTATTTGTTAAATTGAATGAATTCATGTAATCGATGGTCCCACGGGCATTTTATTCATAATGAATATATTTATTAAGAAAGAAACAAAAGTTAATTTGAAGGTTATTGCCGGAAAATTAGTCCTCGTAACAACAAGAGGAGCCTAATTAACATGAGGTGATTGGAAATTCTCATTATTTAGGAATTAAACCAGTTAACATTTGTACGAAATGCAAACCATGATGAATGAGACCTTTGGGTGATCGATTTAAATAGATTTGGAGTTTTAATGGTGTATATACTTGTTTGATTCAATTAATATACTAGGTTGTTTAGCCACATATGTTATATTTCATGATCAATGTATCAAAAATTGTGTTTTGAATCAAAAGAGGAGGCTTGCTAGCAAAAAATAATGGGAGGAACTCTCTATTTTTGAATTCAACAATTAATATCAATAAGAAATGCAATTCAAAATCAAGCACTCCGTAGTTTTTTAGATTGAATGAAGTCAACTCATAGATGGTGCAGGAGCAATTTTTTCATAATGAATACAGTTAATGAGAAAGAATCAAAAGTTAATTCCATGGTTATTGCTGGAAAAATAGTCATGGTAAAAACAAGAGAAGCCTAATTAACATTAGGTGATTAGAATGTCTCATTATTTAGGAATTAAACCAGTTAATATTTGTATTAAATGCAATCCATGATGAATCACACCTTTGGCTGATGGATTTAATTAGATTTGGAGTTTTAATGGTGTATATACTTGTTTGATTCAATTAATATACTAGGTTGTTTAGCCACATGTGTTATATTTCATGATCAATGTATCAAAAAGAGTGTTTGGAATCAAAAGAGGAGGCTTGCTAGTTAAAATGATGGGAGGAACTCTCTATTTTTCAATTCTATAATCAATATCAATAACAGAAATGCAATTCAAAATGAAGAACTCCATTATTTGTTAAATTGAATGAATTCATGTAATCGATGGTCCACGGGCATTTTATTCATAATGAATATATTTATTAACAAATAAAAAAAAGTTAATTTCAAGGTTATTGCATGAAAAATAATCCTCGTAACAACAAGTGGAGCCTCATTAACATGAGCTGATTAGAAATTCTCATTATTTAGGAATTAAACCAGTTAACATTTGTACGAAATGCAAACCATGATGAATGACACCTTTGGCTGATGGATTTAAATAGATTTGGAGTTTTAATGGTGTATATACTTGTTTGATTCAATTAATATAATAGGTTGTTTAGCCACATGTGTTATATTTCATGATCAATGTATCAAAAAGTGTGTTTTGAATCAAAAGAGGAAGCTTGCTAGCCAAAAATAATGGGAGGAACTCCTTATTTTTGAATTCAACAATTAATATCAGTAAGAAATGCAATTCAAAATCAAGGACTCCATTGTTTGTTAAATTGAATGAATTCATCTTATAGATGGTCTAAGGGCAATTTTTTCATAATGAATATAGTTATTAAGAAAGAAAGAAAAGTTAATTTCAAGGTTATTGCACGAAAAATAGTCCTGCTAATAACAAGAGGAGCATAATTAACATGAGGTGATTAGAAATTCTCATTATTTAGAAATTAATCCATTTCACATTTGTACGAAATGCGAACCATGATGAATGACACCTTTGGGTGATGGATTTAAATAGATTTGGAGTTTTAATGGTGTATATACTTGTTTGATTCAATTAATATACTAGGTTGTTTACCTACATGTGTTATATTTCATGATCAATGTATCAAAAAGAGTGTTTGGAATCAAAAGAGGAGGCTCGCTAGTTAAAATGATGGGTGGAACTCTCTATTTTTGAATTCTATAATTAATATCAATAAGAAATGCAATTCAAAATGAAGAACTCCATTATTTGTTAAATTGAATGAATTCATGTAATCGATGGTCCACGGGCATTTTATTCATAATGAATATATTTATTAAGAAAGAAACAAAAGTTAATTTGAAGGTTATTGCCGGAAAATTAGTCCTCGTAACAACAAGAGGAGCCTAATTAACATGAGGTGATTGGAAATTCTCATTATTTAGGAATTAAACCAGTTTAAACATTTGTACGAAATGCAAACCATGATGAATGAGACCTTTGGGTGATCGATTTAAATAGATTTGGAGTTTTAATGGTGTATATACTTGTTTGATTCAATTAATATACTAGGTTGTTTAGCCACATATGTTATATTTCATGATCAATGTATCAAAAATGTGTTTTTGAATCAAAAGAGGAGGCTTGCTAGCAAAAAATAATGGGAGGAACTCTCTATTTTTGAATTCAACAATTAATATCAATAAGAAATGCAATTCAAAATCAAGCACTCCGTAGTTTTTTAGATTGAATGAAGTCAACTCATAGATGGTCCAGGAGCAATTTTTTCATAATGAATACAGTTAATGAGAAAGAATCAAAAGTTAATTCCATGGTTATTGCTGGAAAAATAGTCATGGTAAAAACAAGAGAAGCCTAATTAATATTAGGTGATTAGAATGTCTCATTATTTAGGAATTAAACCAGTTAATATTTGTATTAAATGCAATCCATGATGAATCACACCTTTAGCTGATGGATTTAATTAGATTTGGAGTTTTAATGGTGTATATACTTGTTTGATTCAATTAATATACTAGGTTGTTTAGTCACATGTGTTATATTTCATGATCAATGTATCAAAAAGTGTGTTTTGAATCAAAAGAGGAGCCTTGCTAGCCAA
>JBAPLH010001560.1:0-11100 GCA_037897445.1 Ceriops zippeliana
ATGGACATTGTTTTACAATGAATATTGTTCTTAGAAGGGACACAAAAATAATTTCATGGTCATTGCATGAAAAATAGTCCTGGGAAGAAAAAGAGGAGCATGATTACCTTGAGGACATTAGAAAGTCACAGTTTTTAAGGATTAAACCACTTAACATTAGTACAAAAAGCAATCCAAGATAAATGACTCATTTCGTTGACGGAAGTAAAGACATTTAGAGTTATAAAGGTGCTTAGACTTGCATGTTTTAATTAATATACTATGTAGTTTAACCACAAATGTTCATTTCCTGATCACTTTATCAAAACGTGTGTTTGGATCCAAAAAGGGAGCCTTGCTTACTAGAAATGATAAGGGGGACACTTTATTTTGGAATTTAAACAATTAATATAAAAAGGAAATGCTAATCAAGATCAAGGACACCATTGTTTTTTTGAATTGAACAAATTCATGGTATAAATGGTACATGTACATTGTTTTCCAATGAATATTGTTCTTAGAAAGGACACAAAGATAATTTGATGGTCATTCCATGAAAAATAGTCCTTGCAACAAAAAGAGGAGCATGATTACAATAGGTCATTAGAAAGTCTCATTATTTAGGCATTAATCCACATAACATTAGTACAAAAAAAAATCCAAGATAAATGACTCATTTCGTTGATGGAAGTAAAGACATTTAGAATTTTAAAGGTTTTTGGACATGTATGTTTTAATTAATAAACTAGGTAGTTTAACCACAAATGTTCATTTCAGGATCACTTTATCAAAACGTGCGTTTGGAACCACAAAGGGAGCCTTGCATGCCAGAAATGATAGGGGGACACTTTATTTTGGAATTGAAACAATTAATATCAAAAAAATGCTAATCATGTTCAAGGACACCATTGGGTTTTGGAATTGAATGAATTCATGGTATAAATGGTTCATGGACATTGTTTTGCAATGAATATTGTTCTTAGAAAGGACAGAAAGATAATTTCATGGTCCTTCCATGAAAAATAGTCCTTGCAACAAAAAGAGGACCATGATTACAATAGGTCATTAGAAAGTCTCATTACTTAGGCATTAAACCACTTAACATTAGTACAAAATGAAATCCGAGAAGAATGACTCATTTGGTTGATGGAAGTAAAGACATTTAGAGTTTTAAAGGTGTTTAGACTTATATGTTTTAATTAATATACTAGGTAGTTTAACCACAAATGTTCATTTCATGATCACTTTATCAAAACGTGTGTTTGGAACCGCAAAGGGAGCCTTGCTTACCAGAAATGATAGGGGGGACGCTTTATGTTGGAATTGAAACAATTAATATGAAAAAAATGCTAATCAAGATCAAGGACACCAGCGGGTTTCGGAATTGAACGAATTCATGGTATATATGGTTCATGGACATTGTTTTGTAATGAATATTGTTCTTTGAAAGAACACAAAGATAATTTCATGGTCATTGCATGAAAAATAGTCCTTGGAACAAAAAGAGGAGCATGATTACCATGAGGACATTAGAAAGTCTCAGTATTTAGGGATTAAACCACTTAACATTAGTACAAAAAGCAATCCAAGATGAATGACTCATTTGGTTGATGGAAGTAAAGACATTTAGAGTTTTAAAGGTGTTTAGACTTATATGTTTTAATTAATATAGTAGGTAGTTTAACCACAAATGTTCATTTCATGATCACTTTATCAAAACGTGTGTTTGGAACGAAAAAGGGAGCCTTGCCTACCAGAAATAATACGGGGGACACTTTATTTTTGAATTTAAACAACTAATATAAAAAGGAAATGCTAATCAAGATCACGGAAACCATTGTTTTTTTGAATTGAACGAATTCATGATATAAAAGGTTCATGGACATTGTTTTGCAATAAATATTGTTCTTAGAAAGGACACAAAGATAATTTCATGGTCATTCCATGAAAAATAGTCCTTGCAACGAAAGGAGGAGCAGCGTTACCATGAGGTCATTAGAATGTCTCATTATTTAGGCATTAAACCACTTAACATTAGCACAAAATGCAATCCAAGATGAATGACTCATTTGGTTGATGGAAGTAAAGACATTTAGAGTTTTAAAGGTGTTTAGACTTGTATGTTTTAATCAAGATACTAGGTAGTTTAAACACTAATGTTCATTTCATGATCACTATATCAAAAAGTTTTTTTAGAACGAAAAAGGGAGCCTTGCTTACCATAAATGATAGGGGGGACAATTTATTTTGGAAATGAAACAATTAATATAAAAAAAATGCTAATCAAGATCAGGGACACCATTGGCTTTTGGAATTGAATGAATTCATGGTATAAATGGTTCATGGACATTGTTTTGCAATGAATATTGTTCTTAGAAAGGACACAAAGATAATTTCATGGTCATTGCATCAAAAATAGTCCTTGGAACAAAAGGAGGAGTATGATTACCATGAGGACTTTAGAAAGTCTCAACATTTAGGGATTAAACCACTTAACATTAGTACAAAAAGCAATCCAACAAAAATGACTCATTTCGTTGATGGAAGTAAAGACATTTAGAGTTTTAAAGGTGTTTAGACTTGTATGTTTTAATAAATGAACTAGGTAGTTTAACCACAAATGTTCATTTCAGGATCACTTTATCAAAACATGTATTTGGAACCACAATGGGAGCCTTGCTTACCAAAAATGATAGGGGGGACACCTTATTTTGGAATTGAAACAATTAATATCAAAAAAATGCTAATCAAGATCAAGGACACCATTGGGTTTTGGAATTGAATGAATTCATGGTATAAATGGTTCATGGACATTGTTTTGCAATGAATATTGTTCTTAGAAAGGACACAAAGATAATTTCATGGTCATTGCATGAAAAATAGTCCTTGGAACAAAAAGAGGAGCATGATTACCATGAGGACATTAGAAAGTCTCAGTATTTTGGGATTACACCTCTTAACATTTGTACAAAAAGCAATCCAAGATGAATGACTCATTTCGTTGATGGAAGTAAAGACATTTAGAGTTTTTAAAGGTGTTTAGACTTGTATGTTTTAATTAATATAAACTAGGTAGTTTAAACCACAAATGTTTCATTTCATGATCACTTTATCAAAACGTGTGTTTGGAACCAAAAAGGGAGCCTTGCTTAACAGAAATGATAGGGGGGACACTTTATTTTGGAATTTAAACAATTTAATAAAAAAAAAATGCTAATCAAGATCAAGGACACCATTGTTTTTTGAATTGAACGAATTCATGGTATAAATGATTCATGGACATTGTTTTGCAATGAATATTGTTCTTAGAAAGGACACAAAGATAATTTCATGGTCATTGCATCAAAAATAGTCCTTGGAACAAAAGGAGGAGTATGATTACCATGAGGACTTTAGAAAGTCTCAACATTTAGGCATTAAACCACTTAACATTAGTACAAAAAGCAATCCAACAAAAATGACTCATTTCGTTGATGGAAGTAAAGACATTTAGAGTTTTAAAGGTGTTTAGACTTGTATGTTTTAATTAATATACTAGGTAGTTTAACCACAAATGTTCATTTCATGATCACTTTATGAAAACGTGTGTTTGCAACCACAAAGGGTGCCTTGCTTTCCAGAAATGATAGGGGGGACACTTTATTTTGGAATTGAAACAATTAATATCAAAACAATGCTAATCAAGGTCAAGGACAACATTGGGTTTTGGAATTGAATGAATTCATGGTATAAATGGTTCATGGACATTGTTTTGCAATGAATATTGTTCTTAGAAAGGACACAAAGATAATTTCATGGTCATTGCATCAAAAATAGTCCTTGGAACAAAAGGAGGAGTATGATTACCATGTGGACTTTAGAAAGTCTCAACATTTAGGGATTAAACCACGTAACATTAGTACAAAAAGCAATCCAACAAAAATGACTCATTTGGTTGATGGAAGTAAAGACATTTAGAGTTTTAAATGGTGTTTAGACTTGTAAGTTTTAATTAATATACTAGGTAGTTTAACCACAAATGTTCATTTCATGATCACTTTATGAAAAACGTGTGTTTGGAACCACAAAGGGAGCCTTGCTTTCCAGAAAAGAAGGGGGGACACTTTATTTTGGAATTTAAATAATTAATATATCAAAGAAATGCTAATCAAGGTCAAGGACACCATTGTTTTTTTGGAATTGAATGAATTCATGGTATAAATGGTTCATGGACATTGTTTTGCAATGAATATTGTTCTTAGAAAGGACACAAAGATAATTTCATGGTCATTGCATGAAAAATAGTCCTTGGAACAACAAAAAGAGGAGCATGATTACCATGAGGACATTAGAAAGTCTCAGTATTTAGGGATTAAACCACTTAACATTAGTACAAAAAGCAATCCAACAAAAATGACTCATTTCGTTGATGGAAGTAAAGACATTTAGAGTTTTTAAAGGTGTTTAGACTTGTATGTGTTTTAATTAATATACTAGGTAGTTTAACCACAAATGTTCATTTCATGATCACTTTTATGAAAACGTGTGTTTGGAACCACAAAGGGTGCCTTGCTTTCCAGAAATGATAGGGGGGACACTTTATTTTGGAATTGAAACAATTAATATCAAAACAATGCTAATCAAGGTCAAGGACACCATTGGGTTTTGGAATTGAATGAATTCATGGTATAAATGGTTCATGGACATTGTTTTGCAATGAATATTGTTCTTAGAAAGGACACAAAGATAATTTCATGGTCATTGCATCAAAAATAGTCCTCGGAACAAAAGGAGGAGTATGATTACCATGAGGACTTTACAAAGTCTCAGCATTTAGGCATTAAACCACTTAACATTAGTACAAAAAGCAATCCAACAAAAATGACTCATTTCGTTGATGGAAGTAAAGACATTTAGAGTTTTAATGGTGTTTAGACTTGTATGTTTTAATTAATATACTAGGTAGTTTAACCACAAATGTTCATTTCATGATCACTTTATGAAAACGTGTGTTTGGAACCACAAAGGGTGCCTTGCTTTCCAGAAATGATAGGGGGGACACTTTATTTTGGAATTGAAACAATTAATCAAAAAAAATGCTAATCAAGGATCAAGGACACCATTGGGTTTTGGAATTGAATGAATTCATGGTATAAATGGTTCATGGACATTGTTTTGCAATGAATATTGTTCTTAGAAAGGACACAAAGATAATTTCATGGTCATTGCATCAAAAATAGTCCTTGGAACAAAAGGAGGAGTATGATTACCATGTGGACTTTAGAAAGTCTCAACATTTAGGGATTAAACCACGTAACATTAGTACAAAAAGCAATCCAACAAAAATGACTCATTTCGTTGATGGAAGTAAAGACATTTAGAGTTTTAATGGTGTTTAGACTTGTATGTTTTAATTAATATACTAGGTAGTTTAACCACAAATGTTCATTTCATGATCACTTTATGAAAACGTGTGTTTGGAACCACAAAGGGTGCCTTGCTTTCCAGAAAAGAAAGGGGGGACACTTTATTTTGGAATTGAAACAATTAATATCAAAACAATGCTAATCAAGGTCAAGGACACCATTGGGTTTTGGAATTGAATGAATTCATGGTATAAATGGTTCATGGACATTGTTTTGCAATGAATATTGTTCTTAGAAAGGACACAAAGATAATTTCATGGTCATTGCATGAAAAATAGTCCTTCGAACAAAAAAAGGAGCATGATTACCATAAGGACATTAGAAAGTCTCAGTATTTAGGGATTAAACCACTTAACATTAGTACAAATAGCAATCCAAGATGAATGACTCCTTTGGTTGATGGAAGTAAAGACATTTATAGTTATAAAGGTGTTTAGACTTGCACGTTTTAATTAATAAACTAGGTAGTTTAACCACAAATGTTCATTTCATGATCACTTTATCAAAACGTGTCTTTGGAACCACAAAGGGAGCCTTGCATTCCAAAAATGATAGGGGGACACATTATTTTGGAATTGAAACAATTAATATCAAAAAAATGCTAATCAAGTTCAAGGACACCATTGGGTTTTGGAATTGAATGAATTCATGGTATAAATGGTTCATGGACATTGTTTTGCAATGAATATAGTTCTTAGAAAGGACACAAAGATAATTTCATGGTCATTGCATGAAAAATAGTCCTTGGAACAAAAAGAGGAGTATGATTACCAAGATGACTTTAGAAAGTCTCAGCATTTGGGGATTAAACCACTTAACATTAGTACAAAAAGCAATCCAAGATAAATGACTCATTTGGTTGATGGAAGTAAAGACATTTAGAGTTTTAAAGGTGTTTAGACTTGTATCTTTTAATTAATAAACTAGGTAGTTTAACCACAAATGTTCATTTCATGATCACTTTATCAAAACGTGTGTTTGGAACCAAAAAGGGAGCCTTGCTTAAAAGAAATGATACAGGGGACACTTTATTTTAGAATTTAAGCAATTAATATAAAAAAGAAATGCTAATCAAGATCAAGGACAACATTGGTTTTTTGAATTGAACGAATTCATGGTATAAATGATTCATGGACATTGCTTTTCAATGAATATTGTTCTTAGAAAGGACAGAAAGATAATTTCATGGTCATTCCATCAAAAATAGTCCTTGCAACAAAAGGAGGAGCAGCATTACCATGTGGTCATTAGAATGTCTCATTATTTAGGCATTAAACCACATAACATTAGCACAAAATGCAATGCAAGATCAATGACTCATTTGGTTGATCGAAGTAAAGACATTTAGAGTTTTAAAGGTGTTTAGACTTGTATCTTTTAATTAATATACTAGGTAGTTTAACCACAAATGTTCATTTCATGATCACCTTATCAAAACGTGTGTTTGGAACCAAAAAGGGAGCCTTGCTTAAAAGAAATGATACGGGGGACACTTTATTTTAGAATTTAAACAATTAATATAAAAAAGAAATGCTAATCAAGATCAAGGACACCATTGCTTTTTTGAAATGAACGAAATCATGGTATAAATGATTCATGGACATTGTTTGCAATGAATATTGTTCTTAGAAAGGTCACAAAGATAATTTCATGGTCATTCCATGAAAAATAGTCCTTGCAACAAAAGGAGGAGCAGCATTACCATGAGGTCATTAGAATGTCTCATTATTTAGGCATTAAAATACTTAACATTAGCACAAAATGCAATCCAAGATCAATGACTCATTTGGTTGATGGAAGTAAAGACATTTAGAGTTTTAAAGGTGTTTAGACTTGTATGTTTTAATAAATAAACTAGGTAGTTTAACCACAAATGTTCATTTCAGGATCACTTTATCAAAATGTGTATTTGGAACCACAAAGGGAGCCTTGCTTTTCGGAAATGATAGGGGGGACACTTTATTTTGGAATTGAAACAATTAATATCAAAAACAATGCTCATCAAGATCAAGGAATCCATTGGGTTTTGGAATTGAATGAGTTCATGGTATAAATGGTTCATGGACATTGTTTTGCAATGAATATTTTTCTTAGAAAGGATACAAAGATAATTTCATGGTCATTGCATGAAAAATAGTCCTTGGAACAAAAAGAGGAGCATGATTACCATGAGGACATTAGAAAGTCTCAGTATTTAGGGATTAAACCACTTAACATTAGTACAAAAAGCAATCCAAGATGAATGACTCATTTGGTTGATGGAAGTAAAGACATTTAGAGTTTTAAAGGTGTTTAGACTTGTATCTTTTAATTAATAAACTAGGTAGTTTAACCACAAATGTTCATTTCATGATCACTTTATCAAAACGTGTGTTTGGAACCAAAAAGGGAGCCTTGCTTAATAGAAATGATACGGGGGACACTTTATTTTAGAATTTAAACAATTAATATAAAAAAGAAATGCTAATCAAGATCAAGGACACCATTGGTTTTTTTGAATTGAACGAATTCATGGTATAAATGATTCATGGACATTGCTTTTCAATGAATATTGTTCTTAGAAAGGACAGAAAGATAATTTCATGGTCATTCCATGAAAAATAGTCCTTGCAACAAAAGGAGGAGCAGCATTACCATGAGGTCATTAGAATGTCTCATTATTTAGGCATTAAACCACTTAACATTAGCACAAAATGCAATCCAAGATCAATGACTCATTTGGTTGATGGAAGTAAAGACATTTAGAGTTTTAAAGGTGTTTAGACTTGTATGTTTTGATCAAGATACTAGGTAGTTTAAGCACTAATGTTCATTTCATGATCACTATATCAAAAAGATTTTTTAGAACTAAAAAGGGAGCCTTGCTTACCATAAATGATAGGGGGGACAATTTATTTTGGAAATGAAACAATTAATATCAAAAAAATGCTAATCAAGTTCAAGGACACCATTGGGTTTTGGAATTGAATGAATTGATGGTATAAATGGTTCATGGACATTGTTTTGCAATGAATATTGTTCTTAGAAAGAACACAAAGATAATTTCATGGTCATTGCATCAAAAATAGTCCTTGGAACAAAAGGAGGAGTATGATTAGCATGAGGACTTTTCAAAGTCTCAGCATTTAGGCATTAAACCACTTAACATTAGTACAAAAAGCAACCCAACAAAAATGACTCATTTCGTTGATGGAAGTAAAGACATTAAGAGTTTTAAAGGTGTTTAGACTTGTATGTTTTAATTAATATAATAGGTAGTTTAACCACAAATGTTCATTTCATGATCACTTTATGAAAACGTGTGTTTGGAACCACAAAGTGTGCCTTGCTTTCCAGAAATGATAGGGGGGACACTTTATTTTGGAATTGAAACAATTAATATCAAAAAAAATGCTCATCAAGATCAAGGAATCCATTGGGTTTTGGAATTGAATGAGTTCATGGTATAAATGGTTCATGGACATTGTTGTGCATTGAATATTTTTCTTACAAAGGATACAAAGATAATTTCATGATCATTGCATGAAAAATAGTCCTTGGAACAAAAAGAGGAGCATGATTACCATGAGGACATTAGAAAGTCGTAGTATTTTGGGATTACACCCCTTAGCATTTGTGCAAAAAGCAATCCAACATGAATGACTCATTTGGTTGATGGAAGTAAAGACATTTAGAGTTTTAAAGGTGTTTAGACTTGTATCTTTTAATTAATAAACTTGGTAGTTTAACCACAAATGTTCATTTCATGATCACTTTATCAAAACGTGTGTTTGGAACCAAAAAGGGAGCCTTGCTTAACAGAAATGATACGGGGGACACTTTATTTTAGAATTTAAACAATTAATATAAAAAAGAAATGCTAATCAAGATCAAGGACACCATTGGTTTTTTGAATTGAACGAATTCATGGTATAAATGATTCATGGACATTGTTTTGCAATGAATATTGTTCTTAGAAAGGACACAAAGATAATTTCATGGTCATTCCATGAAAAATAGTCCTTGCAAATAAAGGAGGAGCAGCATTACCATGAGGTCATTAGAATGTCTCATTATTTAGGCATTAAACCACTTAACATTAGCACAAAATCCAATCCAAGATCAATGACTCATTTGGTTGATGGATGTAAAGACATTTAGAGTTTTAAAGGTGTTTAGAATTGTGTGTTTTGACCAAGATACAAGGTAGTTTAAGCACTAATGTTCATTTCATGATCACTATATCAAAAAGATTTTTTAGAACTAAAAAGGGAGCCTTGCTTACCATAAATGATAGGGGGGACAATTTATTTTGGAAATGAAACAATTAATATCAAAAAAATGCTAATCAAGATCAGGGACACCATTGGCTTTTGGAATTGAATGAATTCATGGTATAAATGGTTCATGGACATTGTTTTGCAATGAATATTGTTCTTAGAAAGGACACAAAGATAATTTCATGGTCATTGAATCAAAAATAGTCCTTGGAACAAAAGGAGGAGTATGATTACCATGAGGACTATAGAAAGTCTCAGCATTTAGGGATTAAACCACTTAACATTAGTACAAAAAGCAATCCAACAAAAATGACTCATTTCGTTGATGGAAGTAAACGACATTTAGAGTTTTAAAGGTGTTTAGACTTGTATGTTTTAATTAATAAACTAGGTAGTTTAACCACAAATGTTCATTTCAGGATCACTTTATCAAAACGTGTATCTTTGGAACCACAAAGGGAGCCTTGCTTACCAGAAATGATGGGGGGGACACCTTATTTTGGAATTGAAACAATTAATATCAAAAAAATGCTAATCAAGATCAAGGACACCATTGGGTTTTGGAATTGAATGAGTTTCATGTATAAATGGTTCATGGACATTGTTTTGCAATGAATATTGTTCTTAGAAAGGACACAAAGATAATTTCATGGTCATTGTATGAAAAAAATAGTCCTTGGAACAAAAAGAGGAGCATGATTACCATGAGGGACATTAGAAAGTCTCAGTATTTTTGGGATTACACCACTTAACATTAGTACAAAAAGCAATCCAAGATGAATGACTCATTTTGGTTGATGGAAGTAAAGACATTTATAGTTTTAAAGGTGTTTTAGACTTGCATGTTTTAATTAATAAACTAGGTAGTTTAACCACAAATGTTTCATTTCATGATCACTACTTTATCAAAATGTGTGTTTGGAACCACAAAGGGAGCCTTGCATACCAGAAAATGATAGGGGGGACACTTTATTTTTGGAATTGAAACAATTAATATCAAAAAAAATGCTAATCAAGTTCAAAAAACACCATTGGGTTTTGGAATTGAATGAATTCATAGTATAAATGGTTCATGGACATTGTTTTGCAATGAATATAGTTCTTAGAAAGGACACAAAGATAATTTCTTTGTCATTGCATGAAAAATAGTCCTTGGGCCAAAAAGAGGAGTATGATTACCATGAGGACATTAGAAAGTCTCCAGTATTTTGGGATTACACCACTTAACATTTGTACAAAAGCAATCCAAGATGAATGACTGATTTGGTTGATGGAAGTAAAGACATTTTAAAAGTTTTAAAGGTGTTTTAGACTTGGTATTGTTTTAATTAATATAGTAGGTAGATTTAAACCACAAATGCTTCATTTTGTGATCATGCTTTAATGAATACGTGTGTTTCGAACCACAAAAAGGGTGGCTTGCTTTCCAGAAATGATAGGGAGGACACTTGATTTTG
>JBAPLH010001561.1:0-18170 GCA_037897445.1 Ceriops zippeliana
TCTCGATCTTAAATTGCATTTTTTCTTATTGATATAAATTGGTTGAATTCTAAAATAAAGTGTACCTCCCATCATTTCTGGTTAGCAAGTCGAATCTTTTGATTACGAACACACTTTTTGATAAAGCGATAATGAAATTGACATATGTTGCTAAACAATGAAGTATATTAATTAAATCAAACAACTATTAACACCATTATTACTCCAAATCTGTTTGTCAGCCAAATGAGTCATTCGTCTTGGATAGCATTTCATGCCAATATGAACTTATTTAATTACTAAATAATGAGACTTTCTAATCACCTTAAGATAATTAGGCTCCTCTTCTTGTTACAAGAACTATTTTTTCATTCATTAACCATGAAATAATCTGTTGACTCTTTCTTAACGGCTATATTCATTATGAAAACAATTTCCATGAATCGTCTATAACATGAATTCATTCAATTGCAACAAAAAATAGAATTCTCGATCTTAAATTGCATTTCTTATTGATATAAATTGGTTGAATTCTAAAATAAAGAGTACCTCCCATCATTTCTGGTTAGCAAGTCGAATCTTTTGATTCCAAACACACTTTTTGATAAAGCGATAATGAAATTGACATATGTTGCTAAACAATGAAGTATATTAATTAAATCAAACGAGTATTAACACCATTATTACTCCAAATCTGTTTGCGTGTATTAGCCAAATGAGTCATTTGTCTTGGATAGCATTTCATGCCAATGTGAACTTATTTAATTACTAAATAATGAGACTTTCTAATCACCTTAAGATAATTAGGCTCCTCTTCTTGGTTACAAGAACTATTTTTCATGCATTAACCATGAAATAATATGTTGACTCTTTCTTAACGGCTATATTCATTATGAAAAACAATTTCCATGAATCGTCTATAACATGAATTCATTCAATTGCAACAAAAAATAGAATTCTCGATCTTAAATTGCATTTCTTATTGATATTAATTGGTTGAATTCTAAAAGAAAGAGTACCTCCCATCATTTTACTGGTTAGAAAGTCGAATCTTTTGATTCCAAACACACTTTTTGATAAAGCGATAATGAAATTGACATATGTTGCTAAACAATGAAGTATATTAATTAAATCAAACAAGTATTAACACCATTATTACTCCAAATATGTTTGCGTCCATCTGCCAAATGTGTCATTCGCCTTGGATAGCATTTCATGCCAATGTGAACTTATTTAATTACTAAATAATGAGACTTTCTAATTACCTTAAGATAATTAGGCTCCTCTTCTGTTACAAGAACTATTTTTTATGCATTGACCATGAAATTATATGTTGACTCTTTCTTAACGGACAATATTCATTATGAAAACAATTTCCATGAATCGTCTATAACATAAATTGATTCAATTGCAACAAAAAATAGAATTCTCGATCTTAGATTGCATTTCTTATTGATATAAATTGGTTGAATTCTAAAATAAAGAGTACCTCCCATCATTTCTGGTTAGCAAGTCGAATCTTTTGATTCTGAACACACTTTTTGATAAAGTGATAATGAAATGGACATATGTTGCTAAACAATGAAGTATATTAATTAAATCAAACAACTATTAACACCATTTTTACTCCAAATCTGTTTGTCAGCCAACTGAGTCATTCGTCTTGGATAGCATTTCATGCCAATATGAACTTATTTAATTACTAAATAATAAGACTTTCTAATCACCTTAAGATAATTAGGCTCCTCTTCTGGTTACAAGAACTATTTTTTATGCATTGACCACGAAATTATATGTTGACTCTTTCTTAATGACTATATTCATTATGAAAACAATATCCATGAATCGTCTATAACATGAATTCATTCAATTGCAACAAAAAATCGAATTCTCGATCTTAGATTGCATTTCTTATTGATATAAATTGGTTGAATTCTAAAATAAAGTGTACCTCCCATCATTTCTGGTTAGCAAGTCGAATCTTTTGATTCCGAACACACTTTTTGATAAAGCGATAATGAAATTGACATATGTTGCTAAACAATGAAATATGTTAATTAAATCAAACAACTATTAACACCATTATTACTCCAAATCTGTTTGTCAGCCAAATGAGTCATTCGTCTTGGATAGCATTTCATGACAATATGAACTTATTTAATTACTAAATAATGAGACTTTCTAATCACCTTAAGATAATTAGGCTCCTCTTCTTGTTACAAGATCTATTTTTCATTCATTAACCATGAAATAATCTGTTGACTCTTTCTTAACGGCTATATTCATTATGAAAACAATTTCCATGAATCGTCTATAACATGAATTGATTCAATTGCAACAAAAAATAGAATTCTCGATCTTAAATTGCATTTCTTATTGATATAAATTGGTTGAATTCTAAAATAAAGTGTACCTCCCATCATTTCTGGTTAGCAAGTCGAATCTTTTGATTACGAACACACTTTTTGATAAAGCGATAATGAAATTGACATATGTTGCTAAACAATGAAGTATATTAATTAAATCAAACAACTATTAACAAAATTATTACTCCAAATATGTTTGCGTCCATCTGCCAAATGTGTCATTCGTCTTGGATAGCATTTCATGCCAATGTGAATTTATTTAATTACTAAATAATGAGACTTTCTAATCACCTTAAGATAATTAGGCTCCTCTTCTGGTTAGATGAACAATTTTTTATGCATTGACCATGAAATTATATGTTGACTCTTTCTTAACGACTATATTCATTATCAAAACAATTTCCATGAATCGTCTATAACATGAATTCATTCAATTGCAACAAAAAATAGAATTCTCGATCTTAAATTGCATTTCTTATTCACATAAATTGGTTGAATTCTAAAAGAAAGAGTACCTCCCATCATTTCTGGTTAGCAAGTCGAATCTTTTGATTACAAACACACTTTTTGATAAAACGATAATGAAATTGACATATGTTGCTAAACAATGAAGTATATTAATTAAATCAAACAACTATTAAGACCATTATTACTCCAAATCTGTTTGTCAGCCAAATGAGTCATTCGTCTTGGATAGCATTTCATGCCAATATGAACTTATTTAATTACTAAATAATGAGACTTTCTAATCACCTTAAGATAATTAGGCTCCTCTTCTTGTTACAAGAACTATTTTTCATTCATTAACCATGAAATAATCTGTTGACTCTTTCTTAACGGCTATATTCATTATGAAAACAATTTCCATGAATCGTCTATAACATGAATTGATTCAATTGCAACAAAAAATAGAATTCTCGATCTTAAATTGCATTTCTTATTGATATAAATTGGTTGAATTCTAAAATAAAGAGTACCTCCCATCATTTCTGGTTAGCAAGTCGAATCTTTTGATTACAAACACACTTTTTGATAAAGCGATAATGAAATTGACATATGTTGCTAAACAATGAAGTATATTAATTAAATCAAACAAGTATTAACACCATTATTACTCCAAATATGTTGCGTCCATCTGCCAAATGTGTCATTCGTCTTGGATAGCATTTCATGCCAATGTGAACTTATTTAATTACTAAATAATGAGACTTTCTAATCACCTTAAGATAATTAGGCTCCTCTTCTGGTTAGATGAACAATTTTTTATGCATTGACCATGAAATCATATGTTGACTCTTTCTTAACGACTATATTCATTATCAAAACAATTTCCATGAATCGTCTATAACATGAATTCATTCAATTGCAACAAAAAATAGAATTCTGGATCTTAAATTGCATTTCTTATTGATATAAATTGGTTGAATTCTAAAATAAAGTGTACCTCCCATCATTTCTGGTTAGCAAGTCGAATCTTTTGATTACGAACACACTTTTTGATAAAGCGATAATGAAATTGACATATGTTGCTAAACAATGAAGTATATTAATTAAATCAAACAACTATTAAGACCATTATTACTCCAAATTTGTTTGTCAGCCAAATGAGTCATTCGTCTTGGATAGCATTTCATGCGAATGTCATCCTATTTCATTACTAAATAATGAGACTTTCTAATCACCTTAAGATAATTAAGCTCTTCTTCTGGTTACAAGAACAATTTTTTATGCATTGACCATGAAATTATATGTTGACTCTTTCTTAACGACTATATTCATTATGAAAACAATTTCCATGAATCGTCTATAACATGAATTCATTCAATTGCAACAAAAAATAGAATTCTCGATCTTAAATTGCATTTCTTATTGATATAAATTGGTTGAATTCTAAAAAAAAAGAGTACCTCCCATCATCATTTCTGGTTAGCAAAGTCGAATCTTTTGATTTCAAAACACACTTTTTGATAAAGCGATAATGAAATTGACATATGTTGCTAAAAACAATGAAGTATATTAATTAAATCAAACAAGTATTAACACCATTATTACTCCAAATATGTTTGCGTCAGCCAAATGAGTCATTCGTCTTGGATAGCATTTCATGCCAATATGAACTTATTTAATTACTAAATAATGAGACTTTCTAATCACCTTAAGATAATTAGGCTCCTCTTCTGTTACAAGAACTATTTTTTATGCATTGACCATGAAATTATATGTTGACTCTTTCTTAACGACTATATTCATTATGAAAACAATTTCCATGAATCGTCTATAACATGAATTGATTCAATTGCAACAAAAAATAGAATTCTCGATCTTAAATTGCATTTCTTATTGATATAAATTGGTTGAATTCTAAAAGAAAGAGTACCTCCCATCATTTCTGGTTAGCAAGTCGAATCTTTTGATTCCAAACACACTTTTTGATAAAGCGATAATGAAATTGACATATGTTGCTAAACAATGAAGTATATTAATTAAATCAAACAACTATTAACACCATTATTACTCCAAATCTGTTTGTCAGCCAAATGAGTCATTCGTCTTGGATAGCATTTCATGCCAATATGAACTTATTTAATTACTAAATAATGAGACTTTCTAATCACCTTAAGATAATTAGGCTCCTCTTTTGTTACAAGAAACTATTTTTTATGCATTGACCATGAAATTATCTGTTGACTCTTTCTTAACGACTATATTCATTATGAAAACAATTTCCATTAAATCGTCTATAACATGAATTCATTCAATTGCAACAAAAAATAGAATTCTCGATCTTAAATTGCATTTCTTATTGATATAAATTGGTTGAATTCTAAAATAAAGAGTACCTCCCATCATTTCTGGTTAGCAAGTCGAATCTTTTGATTCCAAACACACTTTTTGATAAAGCGATAATGAAATTGACATATGTTGCTAAACAATGAAGTATATTAATTAAATCAAACAACTATTAACACCATTATTACTCCAAATCTGTTTGTCAGCCAAATGAGTCATTCGTCTTGGATAGCATTTCATGCCAATATGAACTTATTTAATTACTAAATAATGAGACTTTCTAATCACCTTAAGATAATTAGGCTCCTCTTCTTGTTACAAGAACTATTTTTTATGCATTGACCATGAAATTATATGTTGACTCTTTCTTAACGACTATATTCATTATGAAAACAATTTCCATGAATCGTCTATAACATGAATTCATTCAATTGCAACAAAAAATAGAATTCTCGATCTTAAATTGCATTTCTTATTGATATAAATTGGTTGAATTCTAAAATAAAGAGTACCTCCCATCATTTCTGGTTAGCAAGTCGAATCTTTTGATTCCAAACACACTTTTTTTTGATAAAGCGATAATGAAATTGACATATGTTGCTAAACAATGAAGTATATTAATTAAATCAAACAACTATTAACACCATTATTACTCCAAATCTGTTTGCGTCCATCAGCCAAATGAGTCATTCGTCTTGGATAGCATTTCATGCCAATATGAACTTATTTAATTACTAAATAATGAGACTTTCTAATCACCTTAAGATAATTAGGCTCCTCTTCTTGTTTACAAGAACTATTTTTCATTCATTAACCATGAAATAATCTGTTGACTCTTTCTTAACGGCTATATTCATTATGAAAACAATTTCCTTGAATCGTCTATAACATGAATTCATTCAATTGCAACAAAAAATAGAATTCTGGATCTTAAATTGCATTTCTTTATTGATATAAATTGGTTGTTGAATTCTAAAATAAAGAGTACCTCCCATCATTTTCTGGTTAGCAAGTCGAATCTTTTGATTTCCAAACACACTTTTTTTGATAAAGCGATAATGAAATTGACATATGTTGCTAAACAATGAAGTATATTAATTAAATCAAACAAGTATTAACACCATTATTACTCCAAAATCTGTTTGTTTGTCAGCCAAATGAGTCATTCGTCTTGGATAGCATTTCATGCCAATATGAACTTATTTAATTACTAAATAATGAGACTTTCTAATCACCTTAAGATAATTAGGCTCCTCTTCTGGTTACAAGAACTATTTTTTATGCATTGACCATGAAATTATATGTTGACTCTTTCTTAACGACTATATTCATTATGAAAAACAATTTCCATGAATCGTCTATAACATGAATTCATTCAATTGCAACAAAAAATAGAATTCTCGATCTTAAATTGCATTTCTTATTGATATAAATTGGTTGAATTCTAAAATAAAGAGTACCTCCCATCATTTTTTCTGTTAGCAAGTCGAATCTTTTGATTCCAAACACACTTTTTGATAAAGCGATAATGAAATTGACATATGTTGCTAAACAATGAAGTATATTAATTAAATCAAACAAAGTATTAACACCATTATTACTCCAAATCTGTTTGTCCATCAAGCCAAATGAGTCATTCGTCTTGGATAGCATTTCATGCCAATATGAACTTATTTAATTACTAAATAATGAGACTTTTTCTAATCACCTTAAGATAATTAGGCTCCTCTTCTGGTTACAAGAACTATTTTTTATGCATTGACCATGAAATTATATGTTGACTCTTTCTTAACGACTATATTCATTATGAAAACAATTTCCATGAATCGTCTATAACATGAATTCATTCAATTGCAACAAAAAATAGAATTCTCGATCTTAAATTGCATTTCTTATTGATATAAATTGGTTGAATTCTAAAATAAAGAGTACCTCCCATCATTTTCTGGTTAGCAAGTCGAATCTTTTGATTCCAAACACACTTTTTGATAAAGCGATAATGAAATTGACATATGTTGCTAAACAATGAAGTATATTAATTAAATCAAACAACTATTAACACCATTATTACTCCCAAATCTGTTTGCGTCCATCAGCCAAATGAGTCATTCGTCTTGGATAGCATTTCATGCCAATGTGAACTTATTTAATTACTAAATAATGAGACTTTCTAATCACCTTAAGATAATTAGGCTCCTCTTCTGGTTACAAGAACTAATTTTTTATGCATTGACCATGAAATTATATGTTGACTCTTTCTTAACGACTATATTCATTATGAAAACAATTTCCATGAATCGTCTATAACATGAATTCATTCAATTGCAACAAAAAATAGAATTCTCGATCTTAAATTGCATTTCTTATTGATATAAATTGGTTGAATTCTAAAATAAAGAGTACCTCCCATCATTTCTGGTTAGCAAGTCGAATCTTTTGATTCCAAACACACTTTTTGATAAAGCGATAATGAAATTGACATATGTTGCTAAACAATGAAGTATATTAATTAAATCAAACAACTATTAACACCATTATTACTCCAAATCTGTTTGTCAGCCAAATGAGTCATTCGTCTTGGATAGCATTTCATGCCAATATGAACTTATTTAATTACTAAATAATGAGACTTTCTAATCACCTTAAGATAATTAGGCTCCTCTTCTTGTTACAAGAACTATTTTTCATTCATTAACCATGAAATAATCTGTTGACTCTTTCTTAACGGCTATATTCATTATGAAAACAATTTCCTTGAATCGTCTATAACATGAATTCATTCAATTGCAAACAAAAAATAGAATTCTCGATCTTAAATTGCATTTCTTATTGATATAAATTGGTTGAAATCTAAAAAATAAGAGTGTACCTCCCATCATTTCTGGTTAGCAAGTCGAATCTTTTGATTACGAACACACTTTTTGATAAAGCGATAATGAAATTGACATATGTTGCTAAACAATGAAGTATATTAATTAAATCAAACAACTATTAACACCATTATTACTCCAAATCTGTTTTGTCAGCCAAATGAGTCATTCGTCTTGGATAGCATTTCATGCCAATATGAACTTATTTAATTACTAAATAATGAGACTTTCTAATCACCTTAAGATAATTAGGCTCCTCTTCTTGTTACAAGAACTATATTTTTTATGCATTGACCATGAAATTATATGTTGACTCTTTCTTAACGACTATATTCATTATGAAAACAATTTCCATGAATCGTCTATAACATGAATTCATTCAATTGCAACAAAAAATAGAATTCTCGATCTTAAATTGCATTTCTTATTGATATAAATTGGTTGAATTCTAAAATAAAGAGTACCTCCCATCATTTCTGGTTTAGCAAGTCGAATCTTTTGATTACAAAAACACACTTTTTGATAAAGCGATAATGAAATTGACATATGTTGCTAAACAATGAAGTATATTAATTAAATCAAACAACTATTAACACCATTATTACTCCAAATCTGTTTTTGTCCAGCCAAATGAGTCATTCGTCTTGGATAGCATTTCATGCCAATATGAACTTATTTAATTACTAAATAATGAGACTTTCTAATCACCTTAAGATAATTAGGCTCCTCTTCTTGTTACAAGAACTATTTTTTATGCATTGACCATGAAAATTATATGTTGACTCTTTCTTAACGACTATATTCATTATGAAAACAATTTCCATGAATCGTCTATAACATGAATTCATTCAATTGCAACAAAAAAATAGAATTCTCGATCTTAAATTGCATTTCTTATTGATATATAAATTGGTTGAATTCTAAAATAAAGAGTACCTCCCATCATTTCTGGTTAGCAAGTCGAATCTTTTGATTCCAAACACACACTTTTTGATAAAGCGATAATGAAATTGACATATGTTGCTAAACAATGAAGTATATTAATTAAATCAAACAACTATTAACACCATTATTACTCCAAATCTGTTTTGTCCATCAGCCAAATGAGTCATTCGTCTTGGATAGCATTTCATGCCAATATGAACTTATTTAATTACTAAATAATGAGACTTTCTAATCACCTTAAGATAATTAGGCTCCTCTTCTTTCTGTTACAAGAACTATTTTTTATGCATTGACCATGAAATTATATGTTGAACTCTTTCTTAACGACTATATTCATTATGAAAACAATTTCCTTGAATCGTCTATAACATGAATTCATTCAATTGCAACAAAAAATAGAATTCTCGATCTTAAATTGCATTTCTTATTGATATTAATTGGTTGAATTCTAAAATAAAGAGTACCTCCCATCATTTGCGGTTAGAAAGTCGAATCTTTTGATTCCAAACACACTTTTTGATAAAGCGATAATGAAATTGACATATGTTGCTAAACAATGAAGTATATTAATTAAATCAAACAACTATTAACACCATTATTACTCCAAATCTGTTTGCGTCCATCAGCCAAATGAGTCATTCGTCTTGGATAGCATTTCATGCCAATATGAACTTATTTAATTACTAAATAATGAGACTTTCTAATCACCTTAAGATAATTAGGCTCCTCTTCTTGTTACAAAGAACTATTTTTTATGCATTGACCATGAAATTATATGTTGACTCTTTCTTAACGACTATATTCATTATGAAAACAATTTCCATGAATCGTCTATAACATGAATTCATTCAATTGCAACAAAAAATAGAATTCTCGATCTTAAATTGCATTTCTTTATTGATATAAATTGGTTGAATTCTAAAATAAAGAGTACCTCCCATCATTTCTGGTTAGCAAGTCGAATCTTTTGATTCCAAACACACTTTTTTTGATAAAGCGATAATGAAATTGACATATATGTTGCTAAACAATGAAGTATATTAATTAAATCAAACAACTATTAACACCATTATTACTCCAAATCTGTTTGTCAGCCAAATGAGTCATTCGTCTTGGATAGCATTTCATGCCAATATGAACTTATTTAATTACTAAATAATGAGACTTTCTAATCACCTTAAGATAATTAGGCTCCTCTTCTTGTTACAAAGAACTATTTTTCATTCATTAACCATGAAATATTATCTGTTGACTCTTTTCTTAACGGCTATATTCATTATGAAAACAATTTCCTTGAATCGTCTATAACATGAATTCATTCAATTGCAAAAAAAAAAATAGAATTCTGGATCTTAAATTGCATTTCTTATTGATATAAATTGGTTGAATTCTAAAATAAAGAGTACCTCCCATCATTTTCTGGTTAGCAAGTCGAATCTTTTGATTACGAACACACTTTTTGATAAAGCGATAATGAAATTGACATATGTTGCTAAACAATGAAGTATATTAATTAAATCAAACAACTATTAACACCATTATTACTCCAAATCTGTTTGTCCAGCCAAATGAGTCATTCGTCTTGGATAGCATTTCATGCCAATATGAACTTATTTAATTACTAAATAATGAGACTTTCTAATCACCTTAAGATAATTAGGCTCCTCTTCTTGTTACAAGAACTAATTTTTTTATGCATTAACCATGAAATTATATGTTGACTCTTTCTTAACGACTATATTCATTATGAAAACAATTTCCCTTGAATCGTCTATAACATGAATTCATTCAATTGCAACAAAAAAATAGAATTCTGGATCTTAAATTGCATTTCTTATTGATATAAATTGGTTGAATTCTAAAATAAAGAGTACCTCCCATCATTTCTGGTTAGCAAGTCGAATCTTTTGATTTCGAAAAACACACTTTTTGATAAAGCGATAATGAAATTGACATATGTTGCTAAACAAATGAAGTATATTAATTAAATCAAACAAACTATTAACACCATTATTACTCCAAATCTGTTTGCGTGTCAGCCAAATGAGTCATTCGTCTTGGATAGCATTTCATGCCAATATGAACTTATTTAATTACTAAATAATGAGACTTTCTAATCACCTTAAGATAATTAGGCTCCTCTTCTTGTTACAAGAACTATTTTTCATTCATTAACCATGAAATAATCTGTTGACTCTTTCTTAACGGCTATATTCATTATGAAAACAATTTCCTTGAATCGTTATAACATGAATTCATTGAATTGCAACAAAAAATAGAATTCTGGATCTTAAATTGCATTTCTTATTGATATAAATTGGTTGAATTCTAAAAGAGAGAGTACCTCCCATGATTTCTGGTTAGCAAGTCGAATCTTTTGATTACGAACACACTTTTTGATAAAGTGATAATGAAATTGACATATGTTGCTAAACAATGAAGTATATTAATTAAATCAAACAACTATTAACACCATTATTACCCCAAATCTGTTTGTCAGACAAATGAGTCATTCGTCTTGGATAGCATTTCATGCCAATATGAACTTATTTAATTACTAAATAATGAGACTTTCTAATCACCTTAAGATAATTAGGCTCCTCTTCTTGTTACAAGAACTAATTTTCATTCATTAACCATGAAATAATCTGTTGACTCTTTCTTAACGGCTATATTCATTATGAAGACAATTTCCTTAAATCGTCTATAACATGAATTCATTCAATTGCAACAAAAAATAGAATTCTCGATCTTAAATTGCATTTCTTATTGATATTAATTGGTTGAATTCTAAAATAAAGAGTACCTCCCATCATTTCTGGTTAGAAAGTCGAATCTTTTGATTCCAAAACACACTTTTTGATAAAGCGATAATGAAATTGACATATGTTGCTAAACAATGAAGTATATTAATTAAATCAAACAACTATTAACACCATTATTACTCCAAATCTGTTTGTCATCTGCCAAATGAGTCATTCGTCTTGGATAGCATTTCATGCCAATATGAACTTATTTAATTACTAAATAATGAGACTTTCTAATCACCTTAAGATAATTAGGCTCCTCTTCTTGTTACAAGAACTATTTTTTATGCATTGACCATGAAATTATATGTTGACTCTTTCTTAACGACTATATTCATTATGAAAACAATTTCCATGAATCGTCTATAACATGAATTCATTCAATTGCAACAAAAAAATAGAATTCTCGATCTTAAATTGCATTTCTTATTGATATAAATTGGTTTGAATTCTAAAATAAAGAGTACCTCCCATCATTTCTGGTTAGCAAGTCGAATCTTTTGATTACCAAACACACTTTTTGATAAAGCGATAATGAAATTGACATATGTTGCTAAACAATGAAGTATATTAATTAAATCAAACAACTATTAACACCATTATTACTCCAAATCTGTTTGTCAGCCAAATGAGTCATTCGTCTTGGATAGCATTTCATGCCAATATGAACTTATTTAATTACTAAATAATGAGACTTTCTAATCACCTTAAGATAATTAGGCTCCTCTTCTTGTTACAAGAACTATTTTTCATTCATTAACCATGAAATAATCTGTTGACTCTTTCTTAACGGCTATATTCATTATGAAAACAATTTCCTTGAATCGTCTATAACATGAATTCATTCAATTGCAACAAAAAATAGAATTCTGGATCTTAAATTGCATTTCTTATTGATATAAATTGGTTTGAATTCTAAAAATAAAGAGTACCTCCCATCATTTCTGGTTAGCAAGTCGAATCTTTTGATTCCAAACACACTTTTTTTGATAAAGCGATAATGAAATTGACATATGTTGCTTGCTAAACAATGAAGTATATTAATTAAATCAAACAACTATTAACACCATTATTACTCCCAAATCTGTTTGTCAGCCAAATGAGTCATTCGTCTTGGATAGCATTTCATGCCAATATGAACTTATTTAATTACTAAATAATGAGACTTTCTAATCACCTTAAGATAATTAGGCTCCTCTTCTGTTACAAGAACTATTTTTTATGCATTGACCATGAAATTATATGTTGACTCTTTCTTAACGACTATATTCATTATGAAAACAATTTCCATGAATCGTCTATAACATGAATTCATTCAATTGCAACAAAAAAATAGAATTCTCGATCTTAAATTGCATTTCTTATTGATATAAATTGGTTGAATTCTAAAATAAAGAGTACCTCCCATCATTTCTGGTTAGCAAGTCGAATCTTTTGATTACGAACACACTTTTTGATAAAGCGATAATGAAATTGACATATGTTGCTAAACAATGAAGTATATTAATTAAATCAAACACAACTATTAACACCATTATTACTCCCAAAATCTGTTTGTCAGCCTGCCAAATGAGTCATTCGTCTTGGATAGCATTTCATGCCAATATGAACTTATTTAATTACTAAATAATGAGACTTTCTAATCACCTTAAGATAATTAGGCTCCTCTTCTTGTTACAAGAACTATTTTTCATTCATTAACCATGAAATAATCTGTTGACTCTTTCTTAACGGCTATATTCATTATGAAACAATTTCCTTGAATCGTCTATAACATGAATTCATTCAATTGCAACAAAAAATAGAATTCTGGATCTTAAATTGCATTTCTTATTGATATAAATTGGTTGAATTCTAAAATAAAGTGTACCTCCCATCATTTCTGGTTAGCAAGTCGAATCTTTTGATTCCAAAACACTTTTTTTGATAAAGCGATAATGAAATTGACATATGTTGCTAAACAATGAAGTATATTAATTAAATCAAACAACTATTAACACCATTATTACTCCAAATCTGTTTGTCAGCCAAATGAGTCATTCGTCTTGGATAGCATTTCATGCCAATATGAACTTATTTAATTACTAAATAATGAGACTTTCTAATCACCTTAAGATAATTAGGCTCCTCTTCTTCTGGTTACAAGAACTATTTTTTATGCATTGACCATGAAAATTATATGTTGACTCTTTCTTAACGACTATATTCATTATGAAAACAATTTCCATGAATCGTCTATAACATGAATTCATTCAATTGCAACAAAAAAAATAGAATTCTCGATCTTAAATTGCATTTCTTATTGATATAAATTGGTTGAATTCTAAAATAAAGAGTACCTCCCATCATTTCTGGTTAGGAAGTCGAATCTTTTGATTCCAAACACACTTTTTGATAAAGCGATAATGAAATTGACATATGTTGCTAAACAATGAAGTATATTAATTAAATCAAACAACTATTAACACCATTATTACTCCAAATCTGTTTGCGTCCATCTGCCAAATGAGTCATTCGTCTTGGATAGCATTTCATGCCAATATGAACTTATTTAATTACTAAATAATGAGACTTTCTAATCACCTTAAGATAATTAGGCTCCTCTCTTCTTGTTACAAGAACTATTTTTTATGCATTGACCATGAAATTATATGTTGACTCTTTTCTTAACGACTATATTCATTATGAAAACAATTTCCATGAATCGTCTATAACATGAATTCATTCAATTGCAACAAAAAATAGAATTCTCGATCTTAAATTGCATTTCTTATTGATATAAATTGGTTGAATTCTAAAATAAAGAGTACCTCCCATCATTTCTGGTTAGCAAAAGTCGAATCTTTTGATTCCAAACACACTTTTTTTTGATAAAGCGATAATGAAATTGACATATGTTGCTAAACAATGAAGTATATTAATTAAATCAAACAACTATTAACACCATTATTACTCCAAATCTGTTTGTCAGCAGCCAAATGAGTCATTCGTCTTGGATAGCATTTCATGCCAATATGAACTTATTTAATTATTACTAAAATAATGAGACTTTCTAATCACCTTAAGATAATTAGGCTCCTCTTCTTGTTACAAGAACTATTTTTTATGCATTGACCATGAAATTATATGTTGACTCTTTCTTAACGACTATATTCATTATGAAAAACAATTTCCATGAATCGTCTATAACATGAATTCATTCAATTGCAACAAAAAATAGAATTCTCGATCTTAAATTGCATTTCTTATTGATATAAATTGGTTGAATTCTAAAATAAAGAGTACCTCCCATCATTTCTGGTTAGCAAGTCGAATCTTTTGATTCCAAACACACTTTTTGATAAAGCGATAATGAAATTGACATATGTTGCTAAACAATGAAGTATATTAATTAAATCAAACAACTATTAACACCATTATTACTCCAAATCTGTTTGTCAGCCAAATGAGTCATTCGTCTTGGATAGCATTTCATGCCAATATGAACTTATTTAATTACTAAATAATGAGACTTTCTAATCACCTTAAGATAATTAGGCTCCTCTTCTTGTTACAAGAACTATTTTTCATTCATTAACCATGAAATAATCTGTTGACTCTTTCTTAACGGCTATATTCATTATGAAAACAATTTCCTTGAATCGTCTATAACATGAATTCATTCAATTGCAACAAAAAATAGAATTCTGGATCTTAAATTGCATTTCTTATTGATATAAATTGGTTGAATTCTAAAATAAAGAGTACCTCCCATCATTTCTGGTTAGCAAGTCGAATCTTTTGATTCCAAACACACTTTTTGATAAAGCGATAATGAAATTGACATATGTTGCTAAACAATGAAGTATATTAATTAAATCAAACAACTATTAACACCATTATTACTCCAAATCTGTTTGTCAGCCAAATGAGTCATTCGTCTTGGATAGCATTTCATGCCAATATGAACTTATTTAATTACTAAATAATGAGACTTTCTAATCACCTTAAGATAATTAGGCTCCTCTTCTTGTTACAAGAACTAATTTTTTCATTCATTAACCATGAAATAATATGTTGACTCTTTCTTAACGACTATATTCATTATGAAAACAATTTCCTTGAATCGTCTATAACATGAATTCATTCAATTGCAACAAAAAATAGAATTCTGGATCTTAAATTGCATTTCTTATTGATATAAATTGGTTGAATTCTAAAATAAAGAGTACCTCCCATCATTTCTGGTTAGCAAGTCGAATCTTTTGATTCCGAACACACTTTTTGATAAAGCGATAATGAAATTGACATATGTTGCTAAACAATGAAGTATATTAATTAAATCAAAACAACTATTAACACCATTATTACTCCAAATCTGTTTTGTCATCATCAGCCAAATGAGTCATTCGTCTTGGATAGCATTTTCATGCCAATATGAACTTATTTAATTACTAAATAATGAGACTTTCTAATCACCTTTAAGATAATTAGGCTCCTCTTCTTGTTACAAGAACTATTTTTTCATTCATTAACCATGAAATAATCTGTTTTGACTCTTTCTTAACGGCTATATTCATTATGAAAACAATTTCCTTGAATCGTCTATAACATGAATTCATTCAATTGCAAACAAAAAATAGAATTTCTGGATCTTAAATTGCATTTCTTATTGATATAAATTGGTTGAATTCTAAAATAAAGAGTACCTCCCATCATTTCTGGTTAGAAAGTCGAATCTTTTGATTCCAAAACACACTTTTTGATAAAGCGATAATGAAATTGACATATGTTGCTAAACAATGAAGTATATTAATTAAATCAAACAACTATTAACACCATTATTACTCCAAATCTGTTTGTCAGCCAAATGAGTCATTCGTCTTGGATAGCATTTCATGCCAATATGAACTTATTTAATTACTAAATAATGAGACTTTCTAATCACCTTAAGATAATTAGGCTCCTCTTCTGGTTACAAGAACTATTTTTTATGCATTGACCATGAAATTATATGTTGACTCTTTCTTAACGACTATATTCATTATGAAAACAATTTCCATGAATCGTCTATAACATGAATTCATTCAATTGCAACAAAAAATAGAATTCTCGATCTTAAATTGCATTTCTTATTGATATTAATTGGTTGAATTCTAAAATAAAGAGTACCTCCCATCATTTGCGGTTAGAAAGTCGAATCTTTTGATTCCAAACACACTTTTTGATAAAGCGATAATGAAATTGACATATGTTGCTAAACAATGAAGTATATTAATTAAATCAAACAACTATTAACACCATTATTACTCCAAATCTGTTTGTCAGAGCCAAATGAGTCATTCGTCTTGGATAGCATTTCATGCCAATATGAACTTATTTAATTACTAAATAATGAGACTTTCTAATCACCTTAAGATAATTAGGCTCCTCTTCTTGTTACAAGAACTATTTTTTATGCATTGACCATGAAATTATATGTTGACTCTTTCTTAACGACTATATTCATTATGAAAACAATTTCCATGAATCGTCTATAACATGAATTCATTCAATTGCAACAAAAAATAGAATTCTCGATCTTAAATTGCATTTCTTATTGATATAAATTGGTTGAATTCTAAAATAAAGAGTACCTCCCATCATTTCTGGTTAGCAAGTCGAATCTTTTGATTCCAAACACACTTTTTGATAAAGCGATAATGAAATTGACATATGTTGCTAAACAATGAAGTATATTAATTAAATCAAACAACTATTAACACCATTATTACTCCAAATCTGTTTGTCAGCCAAATGAGTCATTCGTCTTGGATAGCATTTCATGCCAATATGAACTTATTTAATTACTAAATAATGAGACTTTCTAATCACCTTAAGATAAATTAGGCTCCTCTTCTGGTTACAAGAACTATTTTTTATGCATTAACCATGAAATTAATATGTTGACTCTTTCTTAACGACTATATTCATTATGAAAAAACAATTTCCTTGAATCGTCTATAACATGAATTCATTCAATTGCAACAAAAAAATAGAATTCTCGATCTTAAATTGCATTTCTTATTGATATAAATTGGTTGAATTCTAAAATAAAGAGTACCTCCCATCATTTACGGTTAGCAAGTCGAATCTTTTGATTACCAAACACACTTTTTGATAAAGCGATAATGAAATTGACATATGTTGCTAAACAATGAAGTATATTAATTAAATCAAACAACTATTAACACCATTATTACTCCAAATCTGTTTTGTCAGCCAAATGAGTCATTCGTCTTGGATAGCATTTCATGCCAATATGAACTTATTTAATTACTAAATAATGAGACTTTTCTAATCACCTTAAGATAATTAGGCTCCTCTTCTTGTTACAAGAAACAATTTTTCATTCATTAACCATGAAATAATCTGTTGACTCTTTCTTAACGGCT